>CABHPH010130315.1:896-47581 GCA_902168325.1 Peromyscus nudipes
ATAGACTAGATAATCATGGCTGTGTTGGTGTGTGAGTGTGTGTCTGGGGTGGAAGTAAAACAGGAAAAGAAATGGGAGGGGGAGGGGAGAAGGAGTTAAGGGAGAGACAGCTAAAATCAGGAGGCCTATTTGAGGGGAAGTATAGAAACCTAATATAGTAGAAACTTCCTAAAATATATACATATATGAAAGCTATCTACATGAAATCGCCAAATAGTGTGGGAGATAGAGTTCCAACTGGCCATCACTTGTCACAAAATGAAGCTTCCAGTACTAGGATTGGGTTACATATAAGTGAATTCATGGCCAAAGGAGTCCCATGGGAGTCCCCAAACAACTTAGGCTGCTCCAATGACAATGGGTTGCCCTCCACAAAATGGCAGCAAGGTCCCATTGCTGAAGACAACACCTACACACATCATTGAATGTGAAGAAGTCAAGCTGTTGCCTATGCCTCCATACAATATTCACCCTTATGCTCTAGCATCTTAGGTACAGGAAGGTACTTTGCATGCTACCAAAAGAGAGATGTGAACACCAAGCCAGCCACAAACCTTTTGATCTACAATGGTATCCCTGCAAGATATGCTAGGGCAATGGTGGCTTGTACAAGGTTTGTGGGTATGACCAACCAATAACTGATTTGGCTTAAGGCCCAATGCATGAGATGGAACCCATACCAAACACTGATTGGGTGACCAAGAAACAGACTAGATAACCTAGGAACCTAAGTTAAAACCAAATACTGTTGGTATAAAAAATGTAGTAATAAAATGACTCCTAATGATATTCTGCTGTACTCAGAGATAGGTGCTTTGTTCAGCCATCATTAGAGAGGCTTCCTCCTACAGCAGATTGGAATAAATACAGAGACTTGCAGCCAGACATTATGGAGAGAGAGAGAGAGAGAGAGAGAGAGAGAGAGAGACTTGGAACACACAGCTCTAATTGGATGTCTCCATCAAATCCCTCCCCTCAGAGCTCACGGAAACCCATGGAAGAGGAGTTGCAAAGAGTGTAAGAACTAGAGGGGATGGAGGACACCAGGAGAACAAGTCCCTCTGAATTGACTGAGCAAAGCTCCTATGAACTCACAGAGACTGGAGCAGCATGCACAGGGCCTGCACAGGTCTGTGTCAGGTCCTATGCACATGTATTATGGCTTCCAGTTCAGGGGTTTTATGGGTCCTGAGTGTGTGAACAAGTGGGTCTCTGATTCTCATGCTTTCCTTTGGGTTCTTTTCTTTCTGTTGGTTTGCCTTGTCCAACTTCAGTGTGATGATCTTTGTTTTAGACAGAAAGGGAGTGGATCAGGGTGGGAGGGGAGGTGGGGAGGAAATCTAATCAAGATATAGTATGTGAGAAAGGAATCTATTTTCAATAACAGAAAAATAATAAATTATTTTTTAAAAAGTAAAATTCAATATGAACCAAAACCAAGTGTGTGATGACTAAATGAACTCAAATTGTACATGTTACACTTGAGAATGGGTATGAGGGAGATAATTACTAATAATTCTTGAAGCCACAGGAAAGAACCAGAGCTTATAGTGGAAGATAAATTGACAACAATTGGTGTCAGAAACCACTGAAGTCTCACCATGTATGAAAATACCATGAAGATGGCCAAAGCTTGCAGAACTGGCAAAATGTAGTTGATAACCTTGAAGAAACAAATAGTTTAGAGGAAGATACAAGTGATAAAATTATCATGAAATATCTTGCCCCCAGTTTACCCCAGAGATCTCATCTATTTCCCCTTCCCAGGGTGATCCATGCCTTCCTCTTAGAGTCCTCCTTATTAGCTTGCTTCTCTGGAGCTGTGGGTTGTAGTCTAGTTATCCTTTGCTTTACAGCTAGTATCCACTTATGAGTGAGTACGTACCATATTTGTCTTGGATCTATTTGCAGTCTTCTACATGTTGACATCCAGTTATGCCAGCACCATTTGTTGAAGATGCTTTCTTTTAGAGGACATTATGGGGTTAGGGAAATTCCCAGGAATCCACAATGATAGCCCCAGCTTAGACTACTAGCAGTAGTGGAGGGGGTGCCTGACTGGCTTACCCCGGTAATCAGATTGGTGACTACCCAAACTGTGTGTGGGGCTCATCACTTATCCCCACATTTCCCCAGAGTACTCTTGAGTAAGAGCAGCAAGAAATATTAGTTAGAAGGATAGAGGAGGGGGGAGAAACAGATAGAAAATACAGAATAGCTTCGAGAGGGCCTGATCCTAATCCATTGGGCTTCAACTGTCTCTGCCTTAGGGTATTTAAAGAAATGCCAAGGGGTGGAGCAAAAGACCTCCTCCCAGCACAGTCAATTACAGACCATCTCAGACACCTGCACTCAGACCCATGGTTCGATCATCCTCTCTATGCAGACCTGCTGGGTAAAACCACTGGGAAACCTGAAAATGGGCTCCAACATAACTGTCATCATAGAGCCTTTATCCAGTAGCTGATGGAAGCAGACATCTACAGTCAAGCACCAGGCCAAACTTTGGGAGTCCAGTCAAAGAAAGGGAAGAGGGATTTTATGAGCAAAGGGAGTCAAGATCATCCTGGGGAAATCTACAGAGACAACTGAATCAAGCTCATGGGAACACACAAACTTTAGAGCAATAGCTGTGGAGCCTGCATGGGACTGAACCAGGCCCTTTGCACAAGGGAGACAGTTGTGTAGCTTGGTCTGTTTGAGGGGCCCCTGGTAGTGGGATCAGGATCTACTGGTGCATGAGCTGGCATTTGGGGGACCATTATCTATGGTGGGATGCCTAGTTAAGCCTTGATGCAGTGGGGAGGGGCTTGGTCCTGCCTCAACAGAATGTACCAGGCTTTGCTGACTCCCCATGGGCAGCCTTACCGTTTTGGAGGAGGGGGTAGGGGGGTCCAAAGGCTTCGGGGGGAGCAGGAGGAGGAATGGGAGGGAGATCTGTAGTTAGTATGTAAAATGAATAAAAAAAATCTTAAATAAAAGAAGAAAAATATCATAAAATATAAAAGATACAAAAAAGACAAAAAGACAAATAAATAAAAATGAATTTAAGAATACTGAAGAATCTACAGGTTGAAAGATTACAGAGTGAAATATAATAAAGTACAAGATAAAGAAAGAAAAGAGAACAGATAATAACAATGATTTTCTGAAATTGTTTAGAGACAGACATAAGTCCTTCAATGACGAGAATTACTTATTTTAAGTAATTTACACAATGAAGCATCTTTTGAAATCAAAATATAGATAACATTTAAAAGCAACAAGAAGTGCTTGCATACTAATAAAAGGTAATTTGAATGACAGTTAAATTCTTACCAAGCTTCATGAGGGTAAAATATTATTTTCAGTGTTTCTGTGGGGAATAACTGTCATAGAATTCTATACCAAGTAAAATATGCAAGACTAAGCATGAAATGAACACATTTTAAGATAAGGACTGAGCCACCCACTCATAGACCTCCACTGGGAGAAATATCAGTTATGCTTAAAATAATTTGAATCTCTAAAAAACAAGTTGAGGGCTGGAGAGATGGCTCGGTAGTTAAAAACATGTACTGCTTTTGCAAAGGACCCAGGTTTGGTACCCAGAACCCACATGGGATAGTTAACAGCAGCTTGTAACTCCAGGGGATCTTCTGGCCATCTCAGATATCACCACCACCACCACCACCCCTTGCACACACAGCACTCATAAACTCATGAGACACAGTCAAATATACATAATTCAACATAAAGAAATAAAGAGGGGTGGAGAAATGGCTTAGTGGTTAAGAGTACTTGATGATCTTGCAGAGGACCCGGGTTTGGTTCCCAAATGGTAGCTTACAACTGCTATTAACTCCAGATACAGGGGATTCAATGATGTATTGTGACCTCTGTGGGCTCCACATACATGTCCCAATATATACTCAGATCCACCAGAATCACCCAGTAAGCTCTGCATACAGCACTCAACAGCTTTTCTAGATCACAACTCCAAAATTCTTTCACTTTCCTTCTATATATTAGCTCCAAAGATCTACAAAGCCATGGACAGGTTCAAATTCTTTTTTTTTAACTTTTATTGATACTTTGTGAATTTCACATCATGTATCCCAATTATGCCTCTCTCCCTATTTCCCAGCATCTGCCCTTCACCCTTGCCACCTCTACCCAAAACAAAACTAAATTTAAAAGAAAAATCAAGTACTTCAAAAATGACTAACAAGCAAACAAAGCGAAACAAAACAAACAACAAAAAGACTCTCAAAACAAAACAAAACAAAACAAAAGAACAAACAAGCAAACAAAAAAACAAAAGAAGAAGAATCTCGTGGAAGCTGTAGGGTGGCCCCATGAGTCACACAGTTTCTCTTCACTTGAAAGTGTTCATTGCCATGAGTCAATGGTCTGGTTTGAGGCCTCTGGCTTCTGCTACACCATTGATGATGCGCTCTCATTGGGACTCCTCTTGGACGTCCTGTTGCTGTCCTGTGTCGTGGAGATCCTGAAGTTTTGGATTTGTCAATTTGTCCTCCTCTCATGTTTCAACAGTTTATAGATGTTGGGGTGGGCCAACTGGTAGCCCTGGTTCTGGGCCTGGGTGGTAGCTGGGCTGGTTAGCCCACCAGCTTTCCCTCATTGTAACCACCAGGCAAGCCCTCCAGCACTGCCTAGGCCAACCCACCCATCTCAGCCTGCAGCAAGAACCAGAGCCCTCAGGTCAGGCTCACTCACACGCACACTACCAGGGCCAGCTCCACTGTTTTGTCCAGGCTAGGTGCAGTGTCCTCTCTCCTGATTGCTGTGAGGGATCCAAAGGAGGGGAGGGCAGAGTCAGCTCTTCTGCTCCAACTCCATCAGGCTTGGCTCACCTGCACCCCAAACAAGAAGGGTAGCTCTAGTGTGGTGTCACAGCAGGACGCAGGGTCCACTCCTGCACACAGCAGCTGGTGATGTTAGGGTCCGCAGATCACTTCACAAAGACCGCTACTCACATATGCAGTTAGCAAGAGTGTCATTTCTTGAGACAAAATTCCTGCACGCAGGGGTCAGTCATTTAGGTAAAATGCTCCTGACCAAGAGAGGAGCACACAAGCTCCTTTTAAGCACAGCTAGGGGAATTCCAGGGTGACCAGGGGGTGGGGGGGTGGGGTGGGGGGATGGGGGGGTGACGGGACTCAGACCTTTGGGCTGATTGGTGAGTTTGAACCTAGTGACAATGAATCAACAGGGGATTGGTTGGGATCTGGGGACTTTCCAGCTTCAGGGTTGGGTGGCTATCTTTGGTCATCATGAGGTGGCAGGCATGGTTATCCCTGGGAGGGCTAGCTCAGCCCAGGGAACCTAAACTGAGGCCTGGTCTTTTGGCAAGGCTACTTGGGCCCTGCCATGAGGTCAGTCCTGCTATGAGGGAATAGCCACTGCATTACCTTCTTGATTAGTGGATCATCTCCAATCTTGGCAATGTGTATTCCTAGTCTAAGGGCTTAAATTGTTGTTTCTGAACCATTACCTGAACTACAGAGACCAGTTCTTTGATAAACCTGACCCAAGCAGTAATTATGCAGGGCCCATCAGTTAAAGCCAACAACAGGAGGACTAAGGGGCTAGTCGAAGCAGACAGGAGGGTAGTCACCCAGGGTGATCAACTAAACAGAGACTCCTACCATCCCTCATTCTGTTGTCTCTCCAGTTTCCTGTCATATCACCTCTTCCTGAGTAGGGTCATAGTCTTTAATAACACCGGAGTAGTAGGCACAAAAACAGCACTGTTCTCCGAAGGCCAGGCACAGGCCACTTTGTTGCAGGAACAGTAAGTCATGTCCCCTCCAGTTTTGCAGGACTACTTCAGCCAATGAGAAGAGGGCCTCCTCTGGGTGGGTAATAGACTTTTCTAGGGTAACTATATCAGCACATATGGCCATACTCAGGGCCCTATAGTTCTGGTCTTGTAAAACCAGTACAGAGGCCCCTGTGCCTATGGCCCCAGGCAGACCAAGGCCTAGGAGAGATGACCCTAGGATGGCAGTAATAACCTCTTGTTTTTTTTCCATCCTGTGGATTCTAGCTGGTGATAAATGTTTTCCGCAGGTTAATAGGCAATTTTGGGACTAACTGTATTAGGACACAAAAATCCCTAGTCTGGTTCAAGACTTGGTTATGCATGCAGGGAGTCAGGCCAGAGGCACAAGCCCACCATGTATAGTCATTGTCGGGTGGGGTGGGGATCAAGTACTCAGTTCCCATTGGTTTCTCAGTTAGATTGCAGAGATGAGAACAGTGGTGGGGGCTGGCCCAAGCAGACTGTCACTGACTGTAAAATAAACTTCCTTTTTTCCTGTTGGTGCCATCTGCATGCCTTTTTGCTAGGGGAACTAATACAATTTCCCATAATTGCAATCCCTTCATAGTAGGCTGGTAGGCTCTCTGGTTCTTGTCTATGGATCTCAAAAGATGAACTCTTGTTGAGAAGTTCTTGTGTATTTCCACATATTGATAAATGTATCTGTATTTAGAACCACAATATTTGGGAAAAAAAATCCGAAAGGAAGGAGAGGAGTGGGAAGAAAACCTGCCTCCAACTTGCAACCTTACTTGAGACGTCTGATCTGCCTGTGTTGCTGTGGTCCAAAGTGACTGTAGTGTTTGGATGTAGGTAGATCACCAGCAGAATTTCAGGTTCACACCTTGCTTAGGGTTATCAATGTAAGTATGTTTCTGTCTCAGTAATTTTATCCTGAAAATGGGACAAAAATGCCCAGTGGTCTTCAGGGGATTGTTATGGACAATGAGTGATAACTTTGCTACAGAAGCAAGAGCTTTTGTAAATTTAATATGATATAGATTCCAAAATAGTTTTCTCTGTCTATCCATAACCTTCATTTATAGTAGTAAATATTTAAAAGTATTCTAAGAAACATCAAATCGTGCTAGGAGTCGAGTCTCTTTTTCTGATTGCACCTTATGTAATAAGCGTTGTTCTTCATTTCCTGTGAGTCTGTCCAGCTCATGAGTGGAACTAAACAACATCAGACAAGTGATAGATAACCCAGTATTGTGTTCACTGGGGGCAATGACACCATTTTAATGACATACATATTTGTAAGTAGGTAATTAAACTCTGAGAGCACATGGACATGGCTTTCTATTCTCAGAGCAAATGTCAAGTCCTTCAATATTTTGGATGCCTTAAATAATTACTGATCCTACATTTTTTTTCACTAAACCATGTTAAGAGAAAGCAGCTTGAATTCTAAAATGTTTTTCAAAAACAATAAATCCAATGGGATTGTCTAATAAGTTGCTGCAATTATGTGCTAAAATAAATCAAACTGTGAAAAATATGCATTTACTGTGCTCATGGGAACAGTTTAAGGATGATTCATTTACAAAAGTTGCAGAAGTCCATGTATCATTCTTCCATGAGTGAATCCTGCTTCCTTTATGATCCTTTGGAATAGTATGCAAAGAAGTCTACTAGTCAGGCTTGGACTGTGAATTCTCTTCCTGTTATCAACAACATCCTCTTGGACCCCTAGTCTCTAGACTGGATAGATGTAATGCTAGCCCTAAAGATGAGAAATAGAACAGATAGCTCTTGAGTTTTAAATGACTCAAGGGCTAATTTAGCCATGAGTTAGTGTTGGCATCAAATGCTTAATCCTGGAGAGGATATTTCTGCCTGAGTAGGACAGAAAAGATTAGGTTAGTGGATGAAAGTTTGCTGTGCAGAAAATTACCTGATTTCCCCAATCTTCTGCATACTGTGAGAAGGGCTGGTGAGACAGGGACTGCTGAACACCTCCCGGCATCCTGTGCCTCACAGCCTTCCTATTTAACCACCCCAGCTACTTCATGAAATTCATACTTTTTATCAGCTGAAACCCAATAGTCTTGGAAACTTTTATAGTCCATCTGCTTGGGGGCAAGTACAGTCTCCTGTATGAATGACCTAACTGAAGGACTAACAGCCTTCAGAAGGGGTCCTATGCATATTTCTTTTCTTTTGCTGCCTCTCCTTAACATGCTCCTGTTTCCGGGGAACCTCCCATGACAGTTGACTTGAGCTAATGGGACCTCATGGACTCTGGATCAACAGTTACGGAGCCTGCATGGGATCAGTCTAGGCCCTCTGCATGTGTGTGACAGTTGTGTAGCTTGGTCTCTTTGTAAGGCTCCTAGCAGTAAGATCAGGACCTATTCCTGGTGCTTAGCTGGCTTTTGGGAACCTGTTCCCCATGCTGGATTACTTTGCCCAGCCTTGAAGCAGGGGGAGGAGCTTGGCCCTGCCCCAACTTGATGTTTTATGCTTTGTTCAAGCCAATGGGAGGCCCAAGGTAGGCCTCCAGAGAAGGAGTGGATGGGGAGGAAGGTAGATGGGATGTGGGGACGAGAGGTGAAGAGGAAGGGGTAACTGTGGTTAGTATGTAAAATAGATGAAAAATATTAATAAAATGAAAGCAAAACAAAATATGTTCCTGTTTTTAATTCTATGGTTCCTTTCTCTCTTCTCCTTCATATTTTCACATCCTACTCTCTTGATTTTGCTGGTGACCTCTGTCCTCTGTGTATGAGAGTCCCCATCCTCCATGTCAAACAACAGAAGAAATTCTATGACTTGGTGTTTCCATTTTCTAAAATTTCTATTGTTTCAGTTTTCCCATTTGTCCCATTTACTTTTATTTATTCTGTGATTTTACAATGTCTTTCTATATTAGAGATGTCGCTCATTTACAATATAAAATTTTTAATTTATCATTTTCCTTATATACATGGATTTAGTTATTACTCAATGTGGTAATTTGTGGCATTTTTGTAACTATTTTGCTTTAAGCATTTTCCAGTTTTCATTCTTATAACTTGAAGTGTATATGACAGTTTCTACGGATATGGTATTTTCAGTTGTGTTTCGAGAGCGTCTTCCACTCGACTGCATTGTAAATAAAATCACAGCCTGGAAGAAACTGATCCTTCCTCTCCATTGAGTTTTGCTTTGTGTTCCTTGAGTTCTTTCTTTCTTCAAATTCAAGCCCAAAGAGAAAGTTCTCTTCTACTTTCATTTGCAGGAACACTCTCAACCATGTTTTATAGTATAATACTTGGAGGTCTGAATTTTATAATCAGTCTTAGCTCTAAAACTCATCAAAATAAATTGAGAATTTTTATTAAACCTGATGATGGTTATTTTAAAGCTATTTCCTTGAGGAGCTGAGGAGATGGTCCAGTGGGTTTGAGGACCTGAGCTGGGATGGACAACACTCATGTAAAAATCTGGGAATATCAGCACAGACCTGAATCTCAGCACTGGTAAACTGAGGAGGAGGATTCTCTAGGGCTCGCCAGCTAGTCTAGCTAGTTAGTGAGTGTAGCAAGAATCTTAAAAGTTCTTATAAATAAAATCAAACCTGATCCAGGTATTGGGGTGAACACTGGAAGATCAGAGAGACAGAACAAGCCACAGCTACCTCACCTGGCCAACTTCTCAGCTGATCCTGTTTCCTCAGACTGGAAGCCTCTGTGTCCTCATATCTGAATGGTTCTCAGCTGAACTGTGCTGCTCAAAACCTAAAAGCTTAACCAGCCAAATGCTTCTAGTTCCTGGTCTTCATACCTTATATACCTTTTTGTTATCTGCCATCACTCCCTGGGATTAAAGGCTCGCTTTCTGGGACTAAAGGCGTGAGTCACCATGCTTGTTGGCTATATCCTTGAACAGATGGATTTCTGCCTCTAGAATGCTAGGATTAAAGGCGTGTGCTACCACTGCCTATCCTAAGTATCTTATCTAGTGGCTTTTCTGTTCTCTGGCCCCAGATAAGTTTATTGGGGTACACAATTTTTGGGGAACACAATGCCACCAAAAGTGAGTGACCCTGACTCAAGGTATATGAGGGAGAGCATTTCTTATAGTTAGGGTTTCTATTGCTATGATGAAACACCATGACCAAAACGTCACTGGGGGAGGAAAGGGTTTATTTTGCTTACACTTCCACATCAAAGTTCATCATCCAATGAAGTCAGGGAATGAACTCAAGGCAGGAGCTGATGTGTAAAGCATGGGGGAGCACTGTTTACTAGCTTGCTTTTCATGGCTGGTTTAGCCTGCTTTCTTATACATTCCAGGGTCATCTACCAAGGGATAGTACCACCTATAACGAGCTGAGCCCTCCCACACCCATCACTTATTAAAAAAATGCACCACAGGCTTTCCCACAGGCCAATCTGGTGAAGTAATGTTCCCTTTTCCCAAATAACTCTAGCTGGTGCCAAGTTGTAATAAAATTATCCAGCACAGTATTTGAGAATGACAGCTGATTTTTGCCTTAGGCCTCTACCTGCACATGCATGGGTATGCACACCTGCAAATATACCAACATATCACACACACACACACACACACACACACACACACACACACACATATTACCACAAAGATTCAAAATTCATAAATGACAAGATGCTGGTGAGTTTAATGGCAAATGTTATTTTAAAAAATATTTTCACATAAGAAATAAAGCAAAATAAAAAATTAGTTAGAAGTAACTTATTTTACATACTTTATAAATTTTTATTGTTTTTTATATATGGGCAATTCACAAGATCATATACAAATAATCTCTTATACAAGCAAAATTATTTTTAAATTTTTATAGTTAAAGAATTAAGTTATTCTTTAACTATAAGGTAAAACTACTTTGACTAGCATTTCTCATCTGTAAATTGGCAATCATTGAAAAGAGAGGCCATGTTCTATACTGATGAATCTGTAACACACTGCTGACAGGGATGCACAGACCCTATAGTGGGAGAGTACCAAGAGTTTTCAAAACTAGGTAATAATTTCTCACTGAGCCAGCAATAAGTACATTTTATAGCTCTATACCCTGAGGATATACCTATACACATAACACAGCACTATTTATGCAATGTTATTTATAAGGTCCAAATTTTAGCAACTACCTAAATAAATATTCATAAAAGTCTGATTTGAATAAACTAGGGAAGACTTACAAAAGCCCAATATTCAGGTGTGGAAAAGCATGAATAAGATCTCATAAACTCTAAGGAACAACGTTCAGAATATCAGAATATGTAACAAGATACAAGTATCATTTTTTTTTCATTTTTGTAAAGAAAGCAAAGGGACATGCACTGAGGCAATGTGAAGACTATGGTCATGAAGAATAAAGGATGAAAGTAGGGTGGAAATGTGTGGATGGCACTGCAATTTCTCTGATTGGCCTCTTTACCTTTTTAATTATATCAATGGTTATATATCTTAGAAGGTTTTCAAAGAAAAGCTGAATTTAACAATACGTCAAATTTATGACTTTACAACCTTTACAACTTACACAGGCCCAGGGCCTTGATGCCAACCTGGGATGGCTTTAAAATCCAGTCGCCTCTTGGGTGCTATTTCTGCTTCAGTTTCTACATACTGTTGTTTGTATGTATAAACGTCTCTGGATTTGTATGTATAAATACAGGTGGTCTAGTTGGTTTTCTCATCTTCTCAGAGGTAAAATTTAAGCAGTAAATGGATTATTTATTCCCAATTGTGCTTACATTTCCTGGTGCCCTTTGTCCCCCTAGTTTTCTGAGACAGAGTTTGGCTGTATCACAAGCTGGTCTTGGACTCACTGTGTTAAACTGTGCAGCCTCAAACTCATCACAGTTCTTTGGCCTCAGCCTACCTGTTATTGTAATTATAGGCATTCTCCATTACATCTGACTTTTCCTTTGTTCTTAGAAATATGTCTAGAGATTAAAGAATTATCTAAGTGTGGGTCATACTGTGAAATTGGGACTGAAGGGTGAGGGTCTTGGGGTGTACTTAAACACATATAAACTGCTCTTCTTTCCCTTCGTATTTATGGTCAGAGTTCACAGAAGACACATTCAGGAGATAATATCTTAGAATGCTTTTTAAGTTTTAAATGTCTGAGTCAGTCCTCAGAGACAGAGAAGGACCACAATGTAATGCCCTCTAATACATTTCTTCTGCTTGTTTAAGCCTCCTAAAACTCACCCATATTTCTACAAATGCCAATTTCAGCTAAAGCAAGAACACTTTTAGTTACTTAGCATTTCACTCTTGATTTGCTAAAAACTATCCTATGGGTATGCCCCTCATTATGACTGATTTGTGTGTGTGTGTGTGTGTGTGTGTGTGTGTGTGTGTGTGTGTGTGTGTGTGAGTTGGGGCCTTTAGAGAACAATTCCCTAAGTGTATAGGGTCAGATGAGGGCATACTGAGGTTAGCATTACTGGGACTCATTTTTTTCTGAGAATAACCTTTTATCCAGAGGCTAAACCTTAGGTTGATGAGCAGGCACTGACTACCACACACTTAGTTCCCAAGGATGCTTTAAGCTCAGATTAGCATAGCTTTCCATTTATCTCCATTTATTCAGAATTCTTCCGGATCAAACAAAAAATTAGAAGTATTTCTCATCCAAGTGTACTAATTTTTCCAAGGATAAAAACTCCCCTGCTCTGACTCAAATTTAAAATGTTATCCCACTCTTACTTAAATTTGTGTGCATTCCCTGTGACAGTGAAATAAGCCTGGAGATATCTATGTATTTCTCTTTGGTGGACAGAATTGCTAGATTACTTCTCTGAGTGATTAGCGAACACTTTACACTGGCATCACTGTCTATGGATCATAAGAGTCTTGGTTGCCAAACCACAAATTAACTTCTAGGTTCCCTGAAATATTAAGGCAATATTATTTAAAGTTAGCAGGATGATCAAAGGAATAATATTTTGAATAACTGTAATTGTGTTAATGCAAAAGATTTCTTAAAATATAGAACTTGGAGATGAAATGTATAAATAAGAAAGGATGTGGGATAGGAGAAATAGGTCAGGAGTGGGTTATAAAGGAGGAAAGAGACAGGTGTGAGACAAGCAGTCAGCAAGATGAACAAGGGAAAGACTACAATGTTCTTAACATTTTAATGTCATCTGGTTCTATAATTATTTTTGTTTTAGTACTTTGTTTCAGATATTGAAAACTTGTCATTTTTAGAGGTTAAAAAGGCTCAACTGGATTGAAATAATCTGCACAAATTCTTCTTTGTAGTGCAGATCTTCTAAAAAAAGAATGGCTGCATTCTTATGCTGGGCCAACTGTTGTCCATTTGAGATGGTTTCCTTGGTTCTCTGAATTTAACTCAGGAAGGCCTTGCTGAGCCTCTCCTTTTCTGTCTGCTGATCCCTAACACTTAGTTCAAGCTTAGATTTAGCAATGCCAATGCCTACCTCTGAGAGTCATTTAGGCTCACTGAGCTTCAGCCTGCCTTTGTGGTTCTGTTGTGGTTTTTTCAATAAAAACACAAAAGCATCACCCCAAATTTAAATACCCATAGCAAAAATGTTGTGTTCCAAGGCTTTCATGGAAGAACAACTTCTGTAGTTAGTCGACCTTGTATCTCTTGTTGCTTCTGTCTGAAATGATACTTCAGATGGAAAAGGCAAATTGTTTTCCTTAGTGCTATCATCTTTAAGAAACATGGACACATTTTAATTCAGCATTCATTTTTGAATGACATTAGGACATTTGTGATTTTAATTTCTCTTAAATAATTCAACCCTGTATACAAACTTAAGAGGAGAAATAAGGTATTATCAATAAACTTTGATCCACTTTTTTTTATAAATAGTCTTCTCATTTATGAAAAACTACTTTAACAGCTATATCACAATTTATGCTGAGTTAAAAGAATATACACACAATGTATATACATAGATACATGCATTCAGTGTCTTTCCAAGAACCAGGGAAACAGGAACTATAAATATCAAGTGAAAGGCAAAGAACAGATATTACTAAATGTTTCAAAATCTTTGAATTCCATCTGGATTTTCCTCACACACTTGGGTTCTGTAAACCCAAATTTCAAGAAAGAGTGAAATAGCTTGAAGGTGCTCAAACAGAATTCGCTCATATCTCCTCCAATATCAGCTCTCATACTTTCCCACTTCATTTTCACTTGAGCTTTGTTCTTTCTTTTCTTTATTAAGTTTTACATTTGCATCTGATGGAACAAGCCTCATTGTATTTCCACACATTATGTACCATTTTATTTTTTCATACTCATCCATATTTCTGTCCTTTGCCTGCCACACATTAGAAGTCCAGTATCCTCATATGACAGAAAATGTATGATGATTCTTCTATATCATCTTTGGTCTCTAATCTGATACCATCTCACCTTAGACTGTTTTCTCCTTCACACAGTTCCCCTTCCACATTCATGTCAGATATGTGTTGGGAAGAAGGGGGAGAGAGACAGTGACAGAGAAATAGAGGGGCAGAGACAGACAGGGAGAGACAGAGAAATAGACAGACAGACAGACAGACAGACTGACAGAGGTTTAAATTTAAATTACACACATCAAAGACAACGGGGTATTTGTCTAAGTCTGGCTTATTTCACTTAGCAGGTGATCTTTAGTTCCATCCTTTTCCCTACAATTGACAAAATTTCATCCTCATTTGTGGTCAAACTGATTTTCAATGTATATAGAATTGCTTTGGTGAAGGTTTCTTTGCTAGCTAAGAGTCTTGAAAATCATCAATTCCAGATGGGCCATCAAGCACAGATTAGGAGGTTTAGTATTGGGCAACTTCTGGAGGAGGCAAGCTTCTGAAGGCCTGTTTTAGGATTGCTAAAACCAACAGTCATTCAAAGAGAAGAGCTGTTGCTCACTTTTCAATTACCCTAAGACTTTGGGGAAAAAAACAGGCTCTGAAAATGGAGTTTCAGAGTCCATGGAAACACTTTTTATTTTGATGGTAACATCACATGGTGATGAACACAATTGCTTGATTTTATGTTTCATGGTATCACTCTTTAATGGGAAGGGTGATGCCACTGTGTGCTTTTATTCATTTCTAAGTCTTCCACAGTACCTAATAAACTGAACTATTGATGAATGGCAAATTTTTACATCATTTATTTAAGTGATAGAAAGTCTATTAAAATCCAGAGTCCATATCTTTGTGGAAATACTAACTTACTCTCTTTTTGAGACTTTTCACTATGTATCTATGGGGTTCTCAGGTGGGGGAGAGAAGGATAAGAAAGTATCAGAAAGAGAAACCTAGATGATGAGAAGGAAGACAGAAACACAAGAGAGCTTTGGGAGGGCTTGGGTCAATACCCAACAGCCTCAAAGTTTATTCAAAAGGGTTTTTATAATATGCCAAGGGGAGAGGCAAAAGACCTCCCCTTGCAAGACCAAAGCACACCATACAGGTGAGTGTAGACCCTTTGAAACAACTGGAAGCATGCCCATGGCCAAATCATCTCTTTATGCAGCCCTGCTGGGTGAAGCAAGCTCAAAATCTCTGACCCTGAGTAAGTTCTCACTAGGAAACCTCTGTGGGCTTCCACATGTATCAAGTCTTGAAAGATCTAACAAATTGTTAATTGTCCTGTTCTCCAATAATTCACAATGTAGGAAGAAGTATGGATAAGCTATAGTTTATCCATAGTTAACTAAATTATGACAGTGATATGAGCATAGGTCAGAGCACATGGTAGACTTTGGATTAGTTGAGAAAATTTCCCAAATGTTGTAGCAATAAAATTCTGTTAAGAGAAAAGCAGATGTTTACTACAAAAGGACTGGGGCCAGAGAAATAGATGAAACCTGAATTATTGCCTACATCTGTTAGTTAAAAATGGTCGTGTCCCATAAGTACTTGAGTAGAATTGAAACATACAGATTAAACCAATAAGATTTTTTTTTAAGAATCTTAACACTGACTTTTAGAAAATTCATATTGATAACATTCAGACCGGGAAGGAGACAGTGCAATGAGAAAGCTAAAAATTTATTAAAACGAATGAAAATGGCTTTAACATTCCTAATGTGTGATTTGACAGTTTTCATTAGGGGTTTCAGAAATTTTCAAATCCCATGCCTTGGTGACTCCACTTCTTCTAATTTATACTGAGAACCTCATCTTCTATGTATACTTTGATTTATACATGAAGAATTTTATTGCAAATAGGTTTCAAGATCTTTGGGACTAGAAGCAGTATAAATATTCAATAAGACAGAAGCAATCAGCTTTGATATGGCAAAGGCTGGGACACTGCACCAATTGGAAAATGTGATCATTAAGGCTATGCAACAATTTGAGAACATGTTCAGAACACTATATGAATAGGAGTCAAATTTAAAAATGAGGGTTTTACCCTCACAGCAATCAGGGTTCTTGCTATATTTTCTTCACTAACTATCCATACCACCTGTAACAATTTGTTATATTATCTCAGTCTTAACCTTCTCATCTAGTAATTCTGCAGAGTAATAGGGTTGTATGTGGACTTGGGGTAAGACCTCAAAAGAGCCCAGTGCCTTGACTACTAGCAGGAGCTGAGTCAGTTATGGCTGCCATGGATGATGATGGAGTTTCTGCAAATTTTTCTTCTGATTCATAGAAAATGTTTCTTTTGCCTCCTCTGGCTGATGTCAGTTATCATTTTTTTCTTCTGTCTTTTTTGATGTGCATTGTTCGGGGCTTGGGTGTAGGGAACTTTCATGTTTTGCCTGCAGAATAAATAAGCGATTTTCAGACAGCCATCTCTCTTTTCTATACTATAGAGCTTTTCTAATTATTCCCACATAGTGGCTGTCGCCTCAGTAACTTGATATAGAATGTGTCTTTCTGATCATTCTCACACACTGGCCATCGCTTCAGTAACAAGATGTAGAATGTAGCTTAAGCATTATTTGTAGCACTTCCTTCTTACATTAAAGGTAAAAAAAATAATAACAGCAAATAGCCAATATCATATACCAAGTGCCAGGTATTATGTATTTATGCACAAGTTCCCTAATTCAACTCTCAGAAGCAGAACCTGAGGAATGAACTTGGATATTCTTATTTCTGTGAGCATCCTCATGACAAGAGTTAACCTGCCCACAATTACACTGTATAGGAGCTGACACTGAAGCCTAAGTTTCTTGACTCTGGATTCCATGTACTCCCTCTAATCTTAAGGAGACTGGATTGTGAAATCCATTTAGACCTACACTGCCACTCTCACTCGTGCCACAGAAACTTCACCCCTCAATACTGCTCCTGGTGACATGCTCAAAGATTTATTGAATGGATGACCAAAGGCAGGACTTTGCAAATAGCTCTTCTGATAGTCATTCTAGAGTGCCTTTTTACTCCTGGGCTCTCCAGACCTGTGGGCACTGCTAGGCTCATGTCATTGTCCTTTGTTACCACTGGGCTAACACATTCCTGTTTGTGATGGAAACAGTATTTTCCCAGCCATCGGGCCAATAATTTCTTAATAATGGAAAACAATTAGTTCCAAATTACTTTCTGATTTCAGCCTTTTGTTTCATTCCAGAGACATGCACGCATACACGCCTCAGATGTTTGTTGACAAAATAAATGTGCGTATTGTCCCACTTTATACTTTGAAAATTCACAGCTTTGTCCTGGCATGTGGCTTCAGATCTCAATGCTGAGAGCATGCTGCTGGCTCTTGTTTACAGTTTCCTTGATGGAATGGTTTATTATGACTATTTTCAAACTCCTTAGAAACAGGAAGACAGCTTCTGCCAGGAGTATAACTGCATCCCATGGAGAGTGCCAGCATTTCAGTGTGTCTTGCAATATTTTAATTACTTTGCTTATGGAACCAAAAACATGAAAAACAACATTGAAGGAAAGGAGAGTCTGCACGTAATTACTTTATTTTTTGCAAAGGATTACTTACATTTTCATAATTATTCTGGTGTTTTTGTACAGAGAATTTTACATTTTAAATGGAAAATTATACCTCCATAAAAACCAGTGCCAATTAGCAGCTTTAATACAGCATTCCAATTCTTGATTCAATGTACCGGTGACTCCCCTATTGGGTCGCACGCTGGTTGTTTAGAAAGATGAATTTGCAGCTTCAACTTGTTAGATTTGAGTTACTGCCTGGAGATTTGAGGTCCTTTAATGTAGTGTTTTGTTTTCAAAGGACAACTAAGCCATGCTATTTTTAATAGTTTTTGAAACTCAGAGTTTCCCCATTCCCCACTGGGAGGGCAGAATTTTTTCATCTCATGGTATTTCTCTAAAGAGGATATAAGAACTCTTAACAAAGAAGTTAAGGAAAACAATTAATAAGCTTTTTGACTACAGTTGTGCGTTCTGACAACTTTGTATATATACTATTTCTGCAAAATGTGATGATAGATTTACTGTTTAGGAAAGATACAATTTGTAGAACATGGATTATGTATTAAATGCAAATTTATTATTAATTATTTATTCATGGATTCTAATATGAATACATATTAACTTTTAAAATTAACTTAGATAAATAAACGTGAGCAGAAATGAAAACAAACATCAGATCTAATGTCACGTGACAATGGCCAAGTTCACACAAGTTCTTATGGAGAGGTGGGTTCATCATGTCTTGCTGTTATATGAAGTGAAACATTGTGTTCTGCCTTTAATTTGCTGTTGACCAAGCCTCTCTTTGATATAGTAACAGAGAAAACAAAGTAGCCTGCTTGTACTATCACAAGTAGATCTCACATAGTATAATAATTGTTAGTGAATTTAAAATGTGCTCTTAGCCTCCCTGTTTTCAGAGCCAAAAGTACAGTATGAAAGCTGTTCAGAGCAGTTCTTCAACATGGAAATTTGACAAGTGCTGGGGGAAGTAAAAGCAGAATCTTGCATGTGGGGCTAGGGTACTGTGCACTTTTCGAGTTTATAGGACCTCGTGCAGATCTGCCCTAAATAAAGCTGCACTGGAGAATGGCCAGCGAGACACTGAGTGCTCCAGTGTGGAGAGACTCCTCGTGAATCTCTGCAGGTGGGCCAGGGAGAACAGAAACAGAAATAAATTCTCACTCGGCAGCTTGACACATCATCCAAAGACATGTGGAAAGAGCTGGCTCTATGCCAGCAACAGATAGTGAGTTATAAGAAACCTGATTTTGTGTCACCTGAGTCATAAAAACTCCATCATGGGACCAAATGAGGAGAACACTCATGGTAATTATATCCTCAGAGACTCCGTGGTGTGTATATGTTTAACACAAACAAGTGACATCCAAGAATTTCCACCCAGAATGTCTAAGGATCAAAAGAAAATAGTTTTCTGTAATTAGGGTTGTGAGAGACATTTGAAACATTCTTCATTTAGTCAAATATTTGTTCAGAGGCCCAAACCCAAATATCTTTGAAAGAAAGAATGACCATTTGCTATTAATTTTCTCTTACATGTCTAAACCAAGAGATAATCCTCCAGTAATTTGTTTCCAGCTGTTGCACCAGGAAAGTGTGTCAGTAAATCTTGACTATACTGGTATATAGCTTAGGAGACCAGAAAAATAGCAAACAAATTCAACAATGTGCATCTTGAGAATCCAGAGTCCAATCCAAATTTGGAATAAAATAAGTATGTAGTGCATATATAATTATAACTAACCCGAATCATGGTTGCACTTTGTAATCACTGCGGACTGTTTTTCAATTCAACATCATATCATTAGTTACACATTCCTGCTTAAGATATCACCCCAAAATTTAGTGACTTAAAATAGCAAGAATGCAGGTCACAGTTTCTGTGTCTGAGGGATTCAAGTATGGCTGGACTGAGTGATTTTGGTTCAGGCTTTGTCATTAGATAATGGTAAACAAAGGGCAGAGGGTATCTGAATCCTTGCTTGCAGCTGAGAGGTCTGCTTCTAAGAAGGCCCAATCGCTTTCTAAAAAGAGGTCTTTAGCCCTTGCCACAGGACCTTTTTAGAAGTATACTGCAATGACTCAACAATATGACTGTTCAATTAACCTAGAGGAAAGGACCAATAGGAAAAAAAAGAAGTGTGTCATCTTGGCCTGAGCACAAAATGTCTTTTATGAATTACAAAGTTCTGTCTGCAAGACCTAGGATCTGCAGACCTTAAAGGAGGGGGCAGACTACAGTCCGATGCTGTAGACATGACTTCAGTTTCAGTGTACTTTTATATGTGAATAAAACAAAGAAACCATTGATCCAAGGAAGGTTGTTTGAGTTCAGAAAAAAACATATAAAGATATGTCAGTAAGCACATACTAAATATTAATAGAGCCCCCCTTTCCCAGAACTATCTCAGGACAGAAAAATTTAAACACAATTGCCTGGCACATACTATAGATTGTATCTGGGAAAGCACAAAAGAAAGACAGAAGGTCATATCCAGATCCAGGGTACACTAAGGACAGCACTCAGCATATCTGTTCATCAGATTGGGCTCCATAGCTATGTTGCCACATCCAACATGAATAAACATGTCTTATAAATTGAATGCAAATATTTGTTGAAGGAGACATGAAATCACATCTAAGAACAATCCAGGAAACAAAGTGCACTTGCGGTAAAGACCTTCTGCCTTGTTTCCTGGAGCCTCTCGCACGGTTCCCCCACGGCATTGTTCACCACGTGCCATTCCTTTGACCGTGTTCCAACAAAATGTTTTAGTTTCTTTACATTTTGCTGGGATAAAATACCATGGAAAAAGCAACTTAAGGGAGGAAGGATTTATGTCATAGTAAAGTAAGTAAAGACCTTAGTGGCAGCCGGGCGGTGGTGGCGCACGCCTTTAATCCCAGCACTCGGGAGGCAGAGGCAGGCGGATCTTTGTGAGTTCGAGGCCAGCCAGGAAAGGCGCAAAGCTACACAGAGAAACCCTGTCTCGAAAAACCTAAAAAAAAAAAAAAAAAGAACTTAGTGGCTAGAATGTCAAGGCACTGTGGTACAGTGATAGTTACATTGTGTCCATACTCAAGAAGCAAAGAGTGATGAATGGCTGCTGCTGCCTGGCGTTCTTTCTCACTCAGAAGAGTCCAGGATTACATCCAAAGACTGGTGTTTCCATACTAAGTGGATTTTCCCAATACAATCAACACAGTCCAGATTGTCTCCCACGGCCATAGCCAAGAGGCCCAACTCACAGGAAATTCCAGGTGCTTTTAAGTTGACAATTAACATTAGCCATTATATTAGGTCTGGCTCACTATGAAGAGTGGAGAATTAAGTTCCACATTTTAGAAGGAGCAATATCAAATATTTTATGGACAAACCTGTTTTAATCTCTCCAGATCAAACAATTTTTTAAAGGCTAAATGTTGTAAGATGAATTGCTAAACGGTCTTATTAATAAAAAACCCAGAGCCAGATATTGGGGTAAAAACAGATCGGAGAAATAGGACAAGCCACAGCCAACTTCACCTCACCTACTCCTCAGCTTCCAAAAAGACCTGCTTCCTGTATACCCACACTGATAGCCTTTCTGTCCCTGCCATCTTACTTCCTCTCTCTGCCCAGCTTTGTCACTTTCTGTCTGTCTGTACAGACCTCCAGACCTTCATTGTCAGTGATGGGATTAAAGGCGTGTGCCACCATGCCTGGTTCTGTTCCCAGTGTGACCTTGAACTCACTGAGATCTGGATGGATCTCTGCCTCCTGAATGCTAGGATTAAAGGCATGTGCTACCATTGCCTGACTTCTATGTTTACTATAGTGGTTGGCTTTTTCCTCTAATCCTCAGATAAGCTTCATTGGGGTACACAGATAAAATATCACCACAAAATGTCTTGATTTATTTTACAATTATTGTACATTTACTAAGACAACCTTTGAAATGTGACAATTTAGGAGGCAGTATCCCCACCCACTTGCCCCCAAAACTTGCAAGAATAAAAATAAACACTGGATATATCACTATTTTTAAGTTATGTATAGATCTGACATTTGAATGGGTAGGAAAAAGTCAGGCAAGTGAAAAGGGTTGTGTTACCAGCAAAGATAATTAAAATATAATATTAAAAGAAAAAGCTTCTATCTGGAAGAAGTATAAAGAAATTCAAATTAGCATATCTAACAAAAATCCTTTCCCAAGATTGTTCTGTTTTGTTATTTTCTCTGTGTATATTCATTGTGCATAGTACTATGTTACCTAAGGGCATTATTTTTAGTTTTTTTTTAAGAATTTTTTTATTCATTTTATATACCAACCACAGATCCCCCTCTCTTCCCTCTTCCTGCTCCCTCCCACAGCCTTCCCTCCCCAACCAACCCCCATTCCCTCCTCTGAAAAGATGAGGACTCCAGTTGCAGAGAGGGAAGAGGGATTCTATGAGCAAGGGGCATCAAGATCATGATGGGGAAACCCACAGAGACAACCTAACCAAGCTAGTGGGAACTCATGAATTTTAGACCAACAGCTGTGGAGCCTTCATGGGACTGGACTAGGCCCTCTGCATAAGCTAGACACTTGTGTAGCTAGGTCTGCTTAAGGGGCCCCCTGGCATTAGGATCAGGTTCTATCCCTGGTGCATGAACTGGCATTTTGGAGCCTAGTACCTATGGTGGACACCTTGCTCAGCCTTGATGTAGGGCGAGGGACTTAGAGCTGCCTCAACTGAATGTACCAGATCAAAAATTTTTAATAGGTTATTTTTACTTAATTTTTGATAATTTTATAGATATAAACAATGCATTTTGATCATATTCACTCCCAAGCTTTCCACCCACTTCCCCAAGTCACCACCAATACATCCCCTTCCCCTTTCAGGATGTCTCCTTTTTTATCTTTGAGGGTTTTTTTAGTGGGATTGCTCTCTGTCTCTGTCTCTGTCTCTGTCTCTGTCTGTCTCTCTCTCTCTCTCTCTCTCTGTGTGTGTGTGTGTGTGTATGTGTATGTATGTGTGTGTGTAAGACACTGGGCTTTGGACACATTTTTAGTACTATAAAAACTTCTTATGTTGACAGCTTGGCACATACTTTCCTTCCCTAGCATATTCTGCTATTCCACTTCCATTTACCTTTTCTTTGTGTTAGGGACATCCTACAAAGATGTCATTCTTTTCTTTCTTCAGCATGTCTGTAGAAGTGGAACTTCTGAAAAGCATGGGTGGTTATACTGTACAGTTTCAGGGGTCTGTGAAGGCAACTTTCTTGACTCTTTATGTTTCAAAGTAAATGACTTACTAATTGAGGCTGGAAAATTAATTTTATCATCTATACATTAAGACCCAAAATCATACATCTTGAAAACAGTTACCCCAACAATTTGTCAGAAGACACAGACAGCTACCGGGTCATAGTTTCAGCTTATGTAGCTCAACCAACTTGAGTGTGCCTAATCTGTACAGTAGAATTACCTTTATGGATGTGTTTAATGATATATATTGCATTGTATTTTTGGTTACTACAAATGTATAGAAATCTATGCATTGTTGTATAAGTATATAAGGTTTTGTGTTTTTGTACTTTTGTTTGATGAAATTGGAATGATGAAAAGATACTTCATGTGTTGCTTTGTTTTGGGTATATTCTTAGAAAAAATATTTATTTTTTATGTGTATGTATGTGTGTGTGTTAGAGAGAGAGAGAGAGAGAGAGAGAGAGAGAGAGAATGTATAAGTGTGTAACATATGTGTATAGGTACAGATGCAGGCCAGAATAAGATGTCTGATCCCCTGCAAATGGAGTTGTATGCTGTTGTGAGCTGCCTGGTGTGAGTGCTAGGAACAAAACTTGGTTCCTCTGGAAGAGCAGGAGTCAATCTTATCCTCCAAGTCATCCCTTTAGCTCTATTTTTTCCAATGTTTAATGTAGTACATAATATTCTATGGACAAATGAGTCAATACTGGGGTATCATTTCATCAGAGTGACCATTGATAAGGAAAACTAGAGTGTGCTAGATATAGACACAATCTTGGAGTTACTCTATCGAATGGCTAAATTATTGAAGCTGGTTAACTTGAACTTTTGTGAGCTACATATGGAGAAAGTAAGCTTTTAGGCTTGATGCTCCAATTTTAAATATTAATATGATGAATATACATTTATATTTAGATAGATTTCATTCCTTTAGTATAAAATTGGGTAAATACTTTGTACATATATGCATGCTATATTCAGCATATTCTCCCTCACCCCCTCTGTAGTGGGTAGCTGTTCTAGCTAAATGACCTTGAAGCGCCAGCCCTAGTAAGGTAGCAGATAACAATTATATCTGCCTATGACCTGATCATGGTCATGGGTCGTGGTCAAGGGTCCCCTTGAGACCTGAGATGCATGTACACGGCTCTCTCTTTGCCTCCTTGAGGTATTGAATGCTGTCTTGGACCAGACAAATCAACGTGGGACATAACTCAGCTTTCCTGGACCCTACGATAAATCTCCCATGGTAGTGAGTTAACCCCTGAATAAATTCCTTTGTTCATTAAATAGATTCTGTGGATTTTTCACATTACCCCCCTCTCCCCATTTTCATCTCTCTTCTTCCCCCCAACACTGAACACCTTTGTTCTCCTAGACAGGTTAATTCTACTATCATGACATACATGTGTATATGCATGTATATTTGTGATTTTATTTATCTACATATAATCTAGGATTCATAAATGAGAGAAAGTATTTGATACATGTCTTTTTGTGATTTTCCTGATTTACTTAACATTATTATCTCTGCTTGGCTCCTTGTTGAGATTTTCCTGATTAACTTATCATTATTATCTCGGGTTGGCTCCATTCTCATACAAATGACGTAACTTTACTCTTCTTAATGCCTGAAAAAGCCCATTAGGTGTTCTCTTTGTCACTTTTCTATTGCTCTGAGGATACATTTTCATAATATTAACTGTTCTAATCCATGATCATGGGGGTTAGCCCCATAGTCTATGTCTTCCTGAATATCTTTAGTATTTTAAAGTTTTCATTTTACAGGTGTTCACTTTTGGGTTAGGTTTATCCATTAGAAACAATTGTGAATATTGTGAATAAAATTATTTCACTGATATACTTCTGTATATTTATAATCAGCACATAGGAAGGCTACTGCTTTTTATTTTTTAATCTGGTATTTGCCACTTTACTGAAAGCATTTATCAGTTCTAAGAGTTTCTGGCAGTCTTTCAGGTTTCATCCTTTAAAAAAAATAGATTAACTTCAGCCTTTGAAGAAATATTTATGTTCATAATAAACACCTTAAGTTAGTTTCTACATGCTAATTTTACTCCCTAAGGAAACATTCTATGTGTTAATTTGCCAATTGCCTTGATGATTAAATTTACAGTGAGTTATATAGATAATTAACAGAAATGCATTGCACTCAGGAAAAAGAAGTCAATATGTGGAAGTTTTTACTAATGTTTAGTCTAGTCTTGAGGTAAAAGCCAAATCTGATTATAAACATATGCATGAGATCATTGAAAAAACTGTCTCATCTCCAACAAAACATAGCATGATCTTAATCATACCAGTGCAGACCCACCCTACTCTATGTTTATTAGTAACAACATAGTTCCAGGGAAATGGGAAGGAAAGAGCATGTATCATATCATGTATGCTGAAATATTGGCTCTAGTTGAAGACAATATCTAAATGGTATTAATTACAAGCAGTGAGCCTTGTCTTAGTTCTTAACTTTGTTACAAGAAATGTAGACATCCAGTTAAGGATTGAACCATGTTCAGAGGACCTCACAGTCTAGAGCCTATAGAAACTAATCAAAAGGGGAAAAATGTCACAAAAGATGCTCCAAAGAAGCTTGAGATATCTTACTAGAAACAGTAAAACAAAGAAAACCAGAACGAACAAACAAACAAACAAAAAAATAATCTTAGGACAAAATTTTAAAAAGAGACCTGGAAACATCCTGATTTATTATTTATAATATCCAAGGTAGAGACATCTGATGTCACAGATTCTTGCCTTTGGCGGCTCATATTATTTCCAAATCTTCAGCACTGCTTTGAGAATAGCAAGTGGGGGTGATAGTTTGCTTGTCTTTAGCTGCTGGCATTCTGCTCACTTCTTGGAAGACATATCAAGATGACAAGAAGTTTGAAGGTATCTACACAAACACATACCACTCAGCCTCCTATTACTTCCTTTCACTTTCTAACTTTCTCTCCCCCAGTAAAATCTTAGTATTCCTTGCAAGCATAAAGTCTCCAATGCCCACGGGATGTGATTATCTGGAATAGGTACTCCAAAACCACCACCACCACCACCAAAACCTGACTTTGATTTTAAGTCCTTTTTAAATGGTGTGTGTATCATACAGAAGCGAAAGCACACAAATTGGAAATATACAGGGATAAGCGGGCAATTGGCATAGGGAGGAAGCCTATGATGACTACTTCAAAGTTGTGTCTCTGGGAAATGGAAGGATGTTGAGGCTTGGCCTGCACCCCCTTCATAGCAGAACTAGATTTTGCTTGACCAAAGTGAGAACTGGCTACTTCTCGGGGTTCCAAGTGAATTTCCAAATGTGTGTTTTGTAATTGTCTCTGGATACTGAGGTACCTGTATTCTAGGCACAGGCAGTTCAGGAGCTGAATTTAAAGAAGAGTATGCCTGCCAAAGCAATATCCATTTACCATGAAGTTGTAGTCTCCAGAATTCCAGTACTTTTCACAGAAGTATTGCAGGGTCTGATAGAATTATTTTTCAAAGGTAATCATAAACGAAGAATAGCAGTAGGTACTGTGGGGGATTTATTAAATGGGGTGCAGACTCAAAATGTGGGTTTTACCACCACTGCCATCTCCACTCAGATAAAGGACATGTTCCAATCAGTTGATGTTCACCTGATAAACAAAAAAAGTGACCATGACCATGAGACTCTAGAAGCAATTGCAGAAAATGTTGACAGTTTGGATAGAATATCAGGAGAGAGGATCTTGGTAGAACTGAAGAAAATTCTTACTGGTGACCATGTAAATCATTTGATCTACTTAATCTATGATCTTGATACGGTTCTTAATATAGGCTTGCCTGCTAATGCAAATCTGGAAGGGTTTTATTTATAAGACCCTGTTCAACAAGTGGAAAAATTATGCCTAATACTAGAAACTTAGCAAATTATCCAGGGATCATGAAGTCATGAATCTAGGAGAACCTACAACCACTAAACTAGCATAATCCATAACTATTCTAAGTATTTGCTATTACACACCAACCCCCACAAGCTGTCCTCTGACAACTCATGGGCATCATGACACATTTTCACACACACACACACACATACACACACACACACACACACACACTCACACTCAACCCCCACACACACTCTCATACAGGCAGGCATGCACCATGTACACATGCACAGTGAAAGCTACCCCCAATAAATAAGTAAATAAATAAATAATGTTTAATTTTTACTCTAAATGTTAAAATATTAAAGATTTAGTTTTAAAAATAAGTGATACTCATTATATAGACCTTTAATTCACAGAGATCCCCCTTGCCTCAACCATCAGAATGTTAGGATTAAGGTAATATGTCACCACACCAGTCCCCAGATTTTGTTTTAATCTATAAAAGGATATGCATATATTTAATGAGAATTTTGGCATGAAATATAGGAATGTATCCTAAGTTCTGTTTTATAGTCAGGATAATTGCTCACATGATTTGCACATGTGAACATGAACTGGCAAGAGGTCTCTTCATGTACAATGGTGTGAATGTCCCCCAAGGCTTCTGGAATTGAAATTTAACCTAGAAGAACAAGGAAGAGAAGAAGCTGGAGTGGGAAGAGAAGGGAAGGGAGGAATGGGGAAGAAGGAGAGGGAGAGGAAGAAAAAGAAGAAGAGGAAGAAGAAGAAAGAGGAGGAGGGGAAGAGGAGGAAGATGAAGAAGATGATGGTGATTACGATAATTACAAACAGCTCTCCACACCTAAGACTCAGAGAACATTGTGGAAGAGGCGGCAGAAAGGTTGTTAAGAGCCAGAAGATCAGGCAGTTTGCTGTGAGATTGCCTCCTAATAATGTCAGAAGCTATACCCATAAATTCTCATCAATATGTCCGCCTAAACATGAGCTGAACAAGGAAAACAATAGACATGCTAAAGTAAATGGGAAAAGGCCAAGAGTCCTCAACCCTACACAAAGTGCTAGATGCAACAAAGGCATGCTGAGACTGAGAAAAATAGTCTTCCCAGGGAAGAGCACACCAATTGACTACCCAATATAAAATGTTCAGCCCTGAAAACATACACAATAGTAACTTTATGCAGATTGAACATGTTATATTTAAGAATATACATGTATATACATATGTGTGTATGCATGAAATAACAATTAATGAAATTGAGGCTGTGAATTTGAAAGTGAGCAAGGAGAGATAAATGGGGAATAAAGAGGTTAGGGGGAGGAAAAAGAATAAATTACATAATTATATTTTAATCTCAAAAAATAAAGAATAAAAAACAGTAAAGACTTGATTAAAGCAACAGATAGTTTAGAATCATTGAAATAATATGAGGTTTCATTATATTTTGTAGAGAACTTGATTTAAGTATTACACAGACATGGGCTTTAAGATTGCTTCATTCATAATCCTTGTTAAATTTTTGAAATTTAATGATTCATAAGTCCATTTTACAGATACATGTTAGGTAAGATCCTAAAATGGAAAGCTACCTATTGTGGTCACAAATCTTTTCTCCTCACATTATTCTCACTGTCTCTGAGTTTCTATTTTTCCATATCCTGGGTCAGTACTGACACCCTGGTTCTGATATCAACTTGAATGCACTATGCCGGCCAGTTATCACAGGGTAACTGCAACTGAATGGAACGACTCTATTTGATGATTGTGTGAACGCAGCACCACACACACTTAGGCAGCCTCTAAGGGACGTCAGATCTGGCAGTTACCACTTTGTAGCCTCTAGGTTTTTGAACTAGGTTATCTTTCTCATTCTCTTTTTCCTTTCTTAAAAAAATTTTTTTTTGAGGCCCAAACTGTGAAACAAGCATTTAAGGGTTTTTCTGAATCAGGTATTCAGGGAAAGCCCTAGTTGGTTTTCCATTTTAAAAGATGTTCCTCCCCAATTTCCCTTCTTCCTCCCTTCATTCTTTCCATTCTTCCCTCCTACCCCTTCATTCCATGCCCCTCTCCCTTCTCTCCTCCCCTTTTCCTCCCTGTCTCCCTCCCTTTTGCTTGATCCCACTCCCTCCTTTGCAATCTTTGTTTGTTCTTGTTTTGTTTTTCTGAGACATGTTTTCCATGTGTAGCCCTGGCTGTCCTGGAACTTGCTCTCTAGGTCAGGCTGGCTTTGAACTCTGAGCTGCCTTCTGAGTGTTGGGATTAAATGTCCACTGTCCACTGCCTATCTCTCCTTTGTACTCTTAAAAACAAGCTCCTCTATTGCACATAAAAAAGATACTAATTCCATCTGTTTTTTAGTGACTGAGACACAGAAACAAATGGAAAATTACATTTTGTATTTGAAAGACTTTAAATTTCTGACCTTGATTTTTTAAAATCCTGATTGATGAAAGTTTGTTCATTCTTTACTCATGAATATAAATTGGTTTGTAGATCAGATGGATCATTGTATAAACTTGAATTAGAGGAGTTAAATGGGAAAAATGATAAGTACCTAGCTGATTGTTTATTACATTTTCAGAAAACATTCTGTGCAAATAGATGCCTATGCTTGTTTACTTAAAATCCTCAAATAATATTTAGTCTGTTTATGTAAGTGGCATGGTGTGACTTTGTATCCAGAATATTATCCAACTTAACACTGATATCCAAGGCCATTCAACACTGACCCCAGTTGGTCTTGTGTTTCTGCTCTGGATTTCACTTTTTATTTATCTCCATCATTACTAGAACAGTCCTTTCAGTTCACACTGTGTTACTTTGAAATAAGCCTCTGCAATCCTGGGTTTGCATGCATTTTTAATAATCAAAAAGAAATTAAGAACACATAAAGTTATCACACACAAATAAAAGGATCACTGTATTATATTTTAAAAGCAATGGATTATATATGTATAGCAAACAGAAAATAATTATGGTACTAAAGAAAACGGAGTCTAAAACAAAATATTTTAATGAGTGGAGCTCAGGGTTCTGGTAGTTTTCATTTGAAGCCTGAGGTTAGAATATTAATTTATGAGCAACTATACTCAGCATCTTAGACACTGGACTGGATGAGGACAGGAAGTCAGAGCAGAGGGACAGCAGGAATTCTTTTCCAATTTCCTTCACTTCATTTCTCAAAAACTATGATGATTCACCCCATAATTGACTATAAGCTGAAAAACTAGATTGGGACCTGCTATATACTGGCCACTGCCTCCTTCCCACTTTCAAACATACATTCCTACATAACACTATTTGCTACTCATTACATTAAATACATGAAATATTTTTAAATATTTAGAGAAATATGTTTAAATCTATATTAGTATTTCTTCATCAGAAAATACAATGTGAAAACTACAGAATCCATGAGATAACATGATAGCAAAAACATTATAGGACATAAAAATAAAATGATGACAAGGCACCAAAATACCTTTCAATAGGAAATTGAAGTGATTGCCAGTTAAAAAGCCTAGCTAGGAGCCAATGTGAACATAGATAATGTTAACTGCCAGCTCACATGTCCAGCTACAAGCCAATGTAAACATAGACAACATTTCTTTCTGGGATCTTGGTTGCATTCTTCCTGCAAGAAAGTAGTAATTCCATGTTCCATGTTCTTAGAAACAATTGGTATAGGACCTGATTTTCTCCATTGAGTATTTAAAGTTCTGAACATACATCTCTATGAACATCATGCAATTTTTTTCTAAACTTCCCAGTAACATCTTTTTTTTATGATGCCATACAGTCATTTCAAGGGTATCATTTCCAGGTAAACCTACAAGGAATGACCATTCTTAATTCTTGTGTCCTTAGGAAGGCACACCACCATCCATGTTGACATCTCAATTGCTAATTCAGAATTCTCCCTTCACCCTTCTTGTTTCATCCTCCCACTAATTAATACAAGTACTGATCATGGCTCTGAAACCCATCTTTATTTGCTTCTTTTATTATCCCCACCTAGATTCTAGTAAAATGCACACACATTGTTTCTACCAATAGCTTCCTATGCATTTTCTACCTGTGGTTATGCTGCATCCTTCTTCTGCTCAGAATATGCCCATTTGTACTTCAGTGAGTAGGCTCTTTGCCAAACACTCCTGTGATTACACCTCACCGTTCTGCATAATTCTCTGTCTTCTGGTTAATCTCAGGATTGAGGACCAATTCTTATCCTGACTCTGAATGGCTAACTGGACTTCTCTTTGGGTTCACTTCATCTCTTCTCTTCTATTTGAAATAGTGATCTCTCAGTTTCTGGTAGGTGCTACGGTCCTGTTCCTCTCAAGAATTTTGCATACACTCCTCTTCCAATATGGTTCCCTATCTTGTGCTCCATCCTCCCACCAAAGGATGAACTTCTGTATCTGTTTCCAAAATGATGTCTCGAGAAAATTTTTCTGAACCTCCAGATCATGTTCAATTTCCCATTAGGCTTCTATCCATTCTTTCTCAATGTACTAGGAAATCAGTCATCCATGATTTAAAATGTACTGGCATCATGAGATGAAGTAAGGAGGGCTAGTATCTACTCCTGTACAAATGAAAGTAATGATCAAAGCATAAAACAAACTCAATTCATTATGACAATGTGTTCTAAAGAAAATTTCCCTTCTATGCAATAATTTGTTTTATTGCAATTGAAATGATTCTAAGGATACTTAACATTTTTGATTAAACTGACTTTCTTTAAATATTTTCTGTTGAAATGTCTGCTGTTAACTAAAATGAGAAACAAATACCTTAAAACTTTGTGAAGTCTAGTTTTCTTCCAATGCCACATGTTATTGGTGAAATTGATGACAATAGTGTTATAGTTCTGGGGCTTTTGAAATGAGTCCATTTCCCCTGCCAGTTAAAGAATTAAAAGGCAAGAAAAATCTGAAGAGAAACAGGAAGCAATTGTTGGCGTGAGAAAATGTACACACAGCAGACATACAAAGAAAAGGACTCTCTGCAAAGAGAAAGAGAATGGGGCTCAGAGGGCTGAACATCCAGTCTCTTCTCCAGAGCAGGGTTTGAAAGCCTCTGAAGACTTTTCCTCCCCTAATTTAAGATTGGTCAACTTGAAGAGTTGAGAGATGGTTGATTGGCCCAGAACTTTTGTGTCATCACGAGCTGGCCTTCAACTTGTTGAGGGAATCCATCAGCAGGGGGCCTGTGAGCAGGAGACAGAAGCCAACAAGGTCTTTGTTTTAAGCTGCCAGGCTTTTGTCTCAAGTCAAGAGGGTGAGGAAGAAGCTGGTCATCTTGGAGGTTCACCACCTTTATTACCTAGCCATGGCCCCTCTCCCTATTGGTCTGCCTAACAGGTAGTCTGTGTAACTCCTAGTCTCTCAGTACAATGTATTGCTGTAAGTAAGTTCATCAATTTATTTAATCATTAATAATCAAGGTTTTTATATGCCAAGCACATGTTAGCATGTGATAAGTGAAAACTGAGACTGAGGAAGCTGCTGCACTTCATCTCTCCTCTCTCTGGGTCAGACCCTCCATGTGACCTTGGTATGAGGAACAGTGGAATACAAAATCCTGCTGAGTGTAGGCTGTCTCTCAACCTCGAGGTGCTATCACCTTGTGCCCACTCTTTAGCTGAGCCCACATACTTGGCAGGGTGCTGAGAGGTGACAAGATCCCGCCTAATGTCTAGAGGGTTTAGGCTGAGTCACCTCTGTTACTGGAGTCAGACAAAAACCTCAGGTGACTGTTTCCCACACTTTGATAACATTGGATTGAAATGAAGTGTTGATTGCCTTCATTGTCTCAGCTGGCAGTAAGAGATTAGATTTTATTTTTTAGTCTTTGATGAGAAACATTGTGATATTTTACAACTTTATGAATTATTTTCTCTTATATTTTAGCCTGACAGATGGAGAAGAAACCCAGAAGAAGAAATTGCATTTGACTAACTGTATTCAGTGTCTTCACTTCCTTTTTTGACAAGACATTCTGTCCTGATATTGAAAGGTCTCTTCCCTATGTGTTGGATGCATGCTTATTAAAATCACTAAATTAAATAGATTTCTGAGTGAAGAAAACTATAGAGCACTCAAAGTGCTGTATATCAAATTTTTGTTTAGGATATCATATGTTATTCATTTTACGGTAAAAGCAAAAGAATTCACGTAACTGAGTTATTGGTTGTAAAATCGTTTTGAAAAGAACTTTGTTAGCTACATGGAATAAAGATAACAAGCCAGAAGACTATTTTATGATATAACCCAGTCACTGTTGTGTTGTGATGCTGTGCTATGAAATCGAGAGGCTTTGAAAGAAGAACATTATAGTTTTGATTGTTTCCTCTTGCAGAAAATGTAACACAGTGTCTCACTCACCTTCAGTGCTTTCCTTTCCTTGTTTCCTTATAATAATAAAAACAAAAACAAACAAACAAACATACTTGTGTGTCATTCTACTAGCAGAGTAAAAAAATATTGTGAGCATTCTCATTTTTCTGACTGTTAACCTCAGGCCACCCCTCTCTGGGATATTTATTTAGATTTTTGCTTCAATGATAAAAGTTGCTGCAGTAATTTAGAAAAGTAGGTTATTCAGTTATTAAACAATTTGGAAATAGAAACTGGTCCTACCCTGAAATTAAATTACACATAAAAATGTTCATTGACTAGAAGCAATTGTTTTGTCTTCCTTAGTAATGTAGCTTTAGTCAGTAACAAATAAGAATGATAATATCAGCAAAACAGGAGCTCCCATTTATTAATCGTACAACACAGTGCCTAACTGCATAAATCACTGTAAGCAAGTTCGAATTCTGGTCAGTATGGAATCAATGGCCAAATTCTGGGCTTCAGTTATCACCGTACATATCCCTCACTGAAAAATGCGAGTCTTGCACATTGTTTGTATGAGCTGATATTCATAAAATATAATGCAATCTACCCAGCTTAGTAATATAGAATTAGAAAAATATTGAACATATAAGGATTTTTCAGTTAGAGATTAGTCCAATGAATTGTTTTACTGTTATAACATATTATTGTGGAAGTTTTGTTAAAGGGAGTGTTGGTGTTCTGCTGTGTACCACAGCACACTGCATCCAGAAGTGACTGGGGAACAGTGTGCTGATGTAATTCAGTGCTGTCTTCCTCTGGAACCCTGGATCAGTACATATCAGCATATGAATGAAAGTGCTACTTTCATGTGATTGTTTTCTAACCAGGATAATTTCTCTGGGTGCTGTTGAGAGAACTTTGGATCTGCATAATGGAGGATGGAAAGGTTTAAGGAAGATGGCAGTTGGGTGCTCTTCATGCCTTATCAGCTTCCAAGGCCTGAGGAACAAATGGAAAGGAGATAAAGGGGCTGGTCCAGATGGTGACAATCTAAGAAAGACATCCAAGCATAACAGCATACCATTCCAGCAAGATACTGTTCATATCATTTAGGACTCTCCAAGAATTGTGCCATGCAATGCTGTGGAGCTGGAAAGAGTAATTTAATCTGTAGGTGGAAAGGCCTTTCAATAAAATAATGTAAGCTAGTAATAGCTAGACTGACAATGTCTGAAATTAGCATATAGTTTGAAATAATGGAGAAAAAGGAGAACAAAAAAAATCTACCCAGAGAAAAGCATTCTGCATGAGTCCTATGAATATATATACACACGCGCGCGCGCGCGCGCGCGCGTGTGTGTGTGTGTGTGTGTGTGTGTGTGTGTGTGTGTGTGTGTGTGATTATAAGATCAGAGGCTTTCAGACCTATTCTTCAGAGCTGTGATGGGATGTTTGAGCTCTGACAATCTGTTAAATATGTAATTGTGCATATAAACTTGCCCAACCATTCAGACCATTCATGTTAATTCATCTATGATAAACAGGTGCTAATAATGGATGGTATAATTTCACTAAATGGGAAGCTATATCACTCCCACTAAGCAGCTTCTGCCACCCTTCACATTAGCTTAGGTGACAAGCAGTAAAATTAAACAAGGAGACATTTGCATGGGTTTGTAGTCTGCCTACCATCTGGGAGGGTATCAGAGTCGTGATGGCTTCAGAGACACATAGAAATAAAATAATAAACCTAAATTGATTACCAAATGCTTCTTGACATGAACATTAGGGCTTATCATTTTTTAAAGTCAGTCCATTCACATAAAGTTTCAGTGGTGTAACTTTGACCTTTTCATTATAACTAGGGCATGAAATCAAATATTTATTGATAAAAAGTAATGAAGTAAGGAATACAGGAGAAGTGTTGAGGAATAACATTAGACCTGACTTGCTGCTGTTATTTCCACCGTAGCAATCTAAACAGTAGATGGGCAAGGACTTTCCCTTCCTACTGTCTTGCTCAGGATATATTTTTCTATAAGAGAATATAATATATATTTCAGTATAAAATTAAGTTGCTTTAGACATATTCATGTTAAAAAAATAAATTATGTGCATTTGATCACAAATGAGACAGATAAAGTTTAGGATTTTTTATTGCTGTAATAAACACCCTTACCAAAATGCAACTTGGGGAGGGAAGGTTTTATTTTATCTAGTAAGAGAAGTCAGGGAAGGAACTCAGGACAAGAACTTGGAGGTAGGAACTGAAGCAGAAATCATGAGGACGATGCTTACTGGCTTGTTCTCTATGGCTTGCTCAGTTTGTTTTGTTGTATAGCTCAGGACCACTTGCTGAAGTGTGAAGCTTCTGGTACCTGGATCCTCCTATATGAGTCATTAATGAAGAAAATACTCTACAGAGTTTCCCACAGGCAATCTACTGGAGGCGTTTTCTCAATTGAGGTTCCTCTTCCCATGTAACTCTAACTTATGTCAAGCTGGCAAAAAAAGAACCAGGATAATTGACTCCTTGTCAATTTGACACACCCATACTTTACTATTAAACCATTACCTATCCTTTCCTATTTATCTCTAAAGCCACAGATTAATATCAATATCATAATACAAAACACATTCAACTCAATATTTAAAAACTATAATTTGTTAAAAATTCAGTCTCTAAAATATACTATTTCTGTAGTAGTCCAGAGTCTCTCTAAAATCTCAGTCTATTACCCATGGCCTCCTATAAAATGAAAAGCAAGTTACATACTTTCTTCCTCCAAGAAGGAAGAACCAGGGCATACTCTTAATCAAGTACCAACATTCAACAGCGTAAGAAGTTCAGTCTTTGATGTCTGGGACCCATTCATGTTCCTCTGGCTCCAAAGAGCCTGGACAGCTCCACTTCTCCAGCTCTGCCTGTCACACAGCACACATAGCTCACTTCACAAGCTCCATCTAGATGCAGTCCACACTTGCTGTTGTCCTTGACAGTTGGTTCACAGCTCCAGTATGCTGTGGTCCCCACAGGATGTACCTTCACCAATGGGTTCTTGGCCTCTCTTCAGGGATTCTGACCTTGCCGCATGGTGTGAAGCCTCAGCCTCTCACAATGTCCTCTTTGGTTCTGAGGTTTCTACTGTGACTGAAGCTGCATCTTCACCAAAAGGAACCTGGACTGACTCTCTCTCTCTCTCTCTCTCTCTCTCTCTCTCTCTCTCTGTATATATATATATATATATATATATATATATATATATATATATATATACATATAAAGTTAACATGGGATTTTACATTTCCCAGGCCAGCTTCTACCTCACCATGTAGTCAAGGATGACCTTGAACTTCTTATTCTCCTGGCTCTGGTCCTGAGTGCTAGGGTTACAGACATGTAGTTCGATGCTTAATTTTTGCTCAATAGTTTATACTACTCAATAGTATGTTGCTAGGAGGATTTTGTTATGGTCAGGGATAGGCTACATTTTTTAAGTGTCCTAGTTAGCATTTTATTGCTGTGAAGAGACACCATGACCACAGCAACTATTACAAAGGAAAACATTTAATTGAGTCCAGCTTATAGTTCAGAGGTTTAGTCCATTGTCATCATAGTAGGAAGCATGGTGGCACGCAGGCAGACATGGTGCTGATGAGGCAGCTAAGAGTTCCACATTCAGATCAGTAGGCAGTAGGAAGTTAATGTCACACTAGACCTGGCTTGAGTATCTTAGACCTCAAAGCCACCCCATAGTGCTACTCCCTATAAGCCTATGGGGGCCATTTTCTTTCAAACCACCACACTTTGCAAGTTATATCATTTGACATTGTTTTGAATTTTCTAGTCAAATCAATTAGAAAATCAAGGAAATATATATAAATATTAGAAGAAAACAAGCACATGTTAGTCAGTAATACAAAAGTCTTGCTGAAAAGATTCAAGGAACTCACTGATAATAACTATGTATTGGAAACCAGTAGTTCTTATTTCTATGTATTGGAAACCAGTAGTTCTTATTTCGACATATTCCAGACAGATACAAGTATATCATAGGGTACGCATCTCACTCCTGATATAGATATATCTTCTCATCACTTGAAGATCTTGTCAGGTTCAAAGGAAACTCCATTTCCCCAAATTCCAAAAGACAGAAGGGACAATTAGCTATCTGTGCACCTATTAGCATACTAAACCGCATGCTGGCCTCCAGACTTCTGCAGTGTCATAAGTACCTGCTACACATTGTAAAATCCATGGTAGCTAGCATCCTAGCTCTTCTCACTTCCTTTCTCTAAACTCCTCCCAGTTCACAGACTTCCATCTCCATAGCTACTCATTCTTCTTGTAACCCTATCAGTTATCCTCACTCTTTCACATCTGTCTGTCTCTCTCCTCTCTCTCCTCTCCCTCTCTTTGCTTTCCCATGCTTTCCCTCCCTTTCTTCCTCTCTCCTCCTCTCTGCTCTGCTCCTGGTTCTCTCATGGCCAGGTCCAGTCTGCTGGCCATTTTCAGGATACTAATTTCTCTCTCTGCTCTGGACTCTTCCAGATAACTCTAGGTGTTTTCTCTCTCATGTTAACAATAAAAACCTTCCCCTTATCCATACCTTGTAGAGGAGGTCATGTCGTCAGTTTATACAGATCCTACTATTAGCATTCTTCATGGACTAGCACCACTCTAAGAAACATAGACCGGTCATGTTTCTGCTGTATCAGAGTCAAAGACAAAGATTAATATTGTGGTTGAGATACTGGGTGCTAATACACAGGTTTTTGTTTATATATGAGGAACCTTAAAATGTTCACCTTGAATTATCAGAGAATTAATTAATTGGAAGGTGTCATAAAACCAAGGTTCTTGCTCAGTTTGGTATAACCTACTAAAGTCATCTGGTCCAGGTATAGGCATTGACAGACATAATTCTGGATTCTGTGCCTGTTTAGTGACTTCCTAGGAGGCAAAGAGGCATAAGGCATCAGTGTTGGTCATAGTTATCTGCATTTTCCATCCAGCTCTGTTCTCTCTTCATAGTCTGTCCAACCCCCTGCCACAGAATAGGAACCTAGAGTATGTCCTCCTGTATCATTCTTTTCTCCCATACCACTGTTAATACAGCAACTAAAAAGGGCAAGAAGCCATCCCACAGAAGCACTGTGCTCTCTTTCATTATTTCACTGTGTTAGTGCACTGTGATGTGTTATAGCATTGTATGTTACTGTACTGAGTGTTCTTGCACGGTGTGGTGTTCTGGCACTCTGAGTTATTATACTGTGTGTTGCTGGGAAAGATTTTTTTTTCTGCCTAGCTGTTTTCTTTTGTTTGAGGAAAGAAGTCTTTCCAGATATATACAATGTAGTTACTTTTCTGCTGCAGTAAATATCATGATCAAAAGCATCTTAAAGAAGAAAGGGTTTACTTTAGCTTTCAATTCCAGAAGAAAAGAGTCCATAATGGTGGGGAAGGCATGGCATGGCATGGCAGCAGGTACAGGAAGCTGCATTTCATCTATACACAGGGAACAGCGAATGAGCACAGAAAGTGGAGTGAGACCATCAATCCTCAAATCCCTCCCCCAATGACTTAAATTATCCAGGAAAGTTCCACCTCCTAAAGAGTCCATAATGTCCCCCAAACACTATCATCACCTGGAAACCAAGTATTCAAACACAACTCCATAGGGGACAGTTCCCATCAAACCATCACACTGAGTGACCCTTCATTTATACTGTAACATCAAAACTTCTGCTGACAACAGTAAAATGCCTTGGCTTTTTCATGATAGATGTATCTTTAAGGTCCTGGAGCCCCAAACCCAAGCAGAGAGCACAGCTAGACACTGGGTAAGTGTCTCTCTGTAGCACAGCCTGTGGCAGGACATTGTGTCTCTCGGTAGCACAGCCTGTGGCAGGACATTGTGTCTCTCTGTAGCACAGCCTGTTGCTGGACATTGTGTATCTCTGTAGCACAGCCTGTTGCTGGACATTGTGTCTCTCTATAGCACAACTTGTGGCAGGACATTGTGTCTCTCTGTAGCACAGCATTTGGAGCACCAGAGTTTTCTTGAAGCTGTTCACAGCTGACATACTGATTACTGGCCCTTTCTTTCCATGATGTCATGTTTTCATAAATCATAGCCTTGTGTCATTACTATCCTAGCTAGTAGTATATTACAGCCATCAGTGAGGACCCGGCAATGTGGATGGAGGTATACTATTTCCTTCCAAATCATGTGCCAAGCCTAAAGAGTGCATTCATCTTGTTAGTAAGCTACTGTGGTAATTAAGAATGAAATGAAAATAATCTTTACTTTTAATTAAATACTTCATTGCTCTTTTTTATCATATTGCTACTCAGCTTCTAGAACATAGATATTTATTGTTGTTGGGGCATATGCACTTTACAACCCTCCTAGGTGAGCTCAAAAATGCCTATTGGCCCAGGTATACCATTGTAAAAGTCACTAAAACCAGAAAAATGCCACAGAATGAGAAAGTTTGAAAAGATTGCATTCAAGAAGTATTCTGTTTTAAGAAACTTCCTATGCCTCTATGAGTCTAAAAAAAAAGTACCTGAAAAGTATCATAGGAAGAATCATTTGAAAACTACAATTGTGAGCTCACTGATTCCTATGCAGTTACAAGAAGCAACTTACAGATGGATACAGTCCATCTGTTTTGGACCAAACATCTCCCCTGCAAAGACTGCTAGAAAGAAATCTTTTTCTCTTGAAATGTCATTGTTATCATGAGATAACAATTTTATTTACAAATACTGGCACTAAGGAGATGGGGCTCAAATGATGCTTTCTGGTGGCATTGGTATGTCTTCTGCCTTCTAACTATTCAAATGGTGATGAGGGCAGCTCTTCCCCAGGAGTGGAGCAGACGGACCTCCAGTCTTATTTGACACTTTAAGGAATTCAATTAGCATAAGCCAAGAGTATTGTCACGTTCCTATTTGTTAACAAATTTATGAATATAACTCAGCAAAGTGTATCAGAAAAGATGAACAATAGTTCATCAATGGATTGCTTAAGATAATATCTGTCTTCATTGTGTCTGTGTGTTTGTATATCTGAGTGACTGTGTGTGTGTTTACTATCCTAAATCCTAATTAGATCTCTCACACTCTAATTACCTCTTATCCAACTACTGCAGTGGCATCTTTGTGCAGGCCTAAATAGATTGCTCTCTTGGGTCCCATATTCATTTTCATTACATGGGCATTAAGGAAATGAAAGGCTATGCACAACCCTTGCTAAAGTCTAAGGAGAGTACACCAACACTGTAAGTCTTGAATGTTTAGAGACCAGTGCCATACACTTGCATTAATGCTATTTTCCTTGAAGTTATGCTATTCGAAAATAGTTACTAGTACCCAAAATGATTAAGTATGTTGGCTGTCAGTCATCTGCTAAAAATTTTATGTGTAGGAGATGATTCAATTTACTGAAGCTATATTAAGTCAGGAAGCTGTAAATAGGTCATAATGAATGCAGTCATGAAATATCAGTCCAGGGATAATACTGCAAGGAAAAATCAGAATGAATAGTTGCTGCACTGTTAGCCAATTATTTAACTGAGGCCTCCCAAACTGCATAATTATTAAGTGACTTTGGGGAGGAGAGAAAGTTTTTCCATACTTAGCCTCTAGTATCCAAGTTCTGTGGCTTGAAATATGCACCTCTTCGTAGACGGTTGCAAATATTTTATTACACTTCATTAGCCATGATAAGGAGACACTTGAGAAGACTTATGTAGTGTGTTCAAGTGTGATCACCATGGTAGATTACAACCCAATGAAGTATGTTAAGCTGGGAAATAAAGATGACCACCAACCACTATCAGCCTTGAGTTTGGTGCATGTTGACTACATTTTCTGTGAGCACTGGAAAGAAAACATGAGCCATCAGAAGATGTTGCTGCAAAGTCAAAGAAATGAACTTGGAGATCATCAAAATTTGTGGAGTAACTACAGTCAATGGTTGGCATCTTAAATGCTTTTCCTCTTAGTTTATCTGCAACTGTGAAAAGAGGTGGGCATTGTAATGGGGAGATCATCAGAGATGACCACTCAGACACAGAGTATAGGCAATGCAAAGTTTTTGTTTCAGCCAGCTGGGAACACATCCAAGTGTTCAGGGACCTAGGGAACATGGGGTTTTAAGGGCAGAGACATCTGTCCAGGCATCTCTCTCAGCAGCTGTAGGGTGGCTTTGTAGAGTCAGCAGTTTGAAGCAAGCAGATTTTAACAGAAGCTGAGATAAGCAGATAGCTGGAGGAGGTTCCACACAATCAGGCAGTTTTAACAAAGGCTAAGATAAGTTGGCTAGGACATTCTGGCCTTTTGTTCCTAGAATAGAGCTGGATCATTTTCCACGGGATTCTCCATCAAGGAGCTCAGATTCTAGTTAAACCTAAAATGGCCTCAGGAAAAATACAAGATGAAGGAGCCTCTGCACTGTTTTAACCCATCACAGTAGTTTAGTTTTACTATTTCTTTGAAAAAGATTAAATAAAATAAAAATTATTCAGTATCAGATGCATTTTATAGTATTTTGTATCAAAACCTACCAATCCTTAAAAAGTCATTTATAATTATGCTAATTATAAATTAACCAGCAAATTTCAATGATTGTTTTGTGCCAAACTCTGAGTTCAAAATTAATTTTAATTGCTTTATTTAATCATTATACTTAATTTTGATGATGAGATAGCTAAGGCTGGGAAGATGGCTCAGCCGTGAGGAACAGGTACAGTTCAGGCATCTTACAAGAACCTGTAACTCCAGCTCCAAGGGATCCCACACCCACTTCTGGTCTCAGCAACCAGCTCCAGTCATGGCACAGGCACACAGAGACACAGACACAGATACACACACACAGAGATACACACACACACACACAAATACACACATACACACTCACACACAGACACACACATACACCCTCACACACAGATACACACAGACACATACACACATACATACATACATAGAGAGAGAGAGAGAGAGAGAGATTGAGAGAGAGAGAGAGAGAGAGAGAGAGAGATTTTTTTCAAAAGATACTCTGAAGCCCAGGGAGATCTCAATGCTATTTACCGATGAGATCAAGTCTTAAGCCCATACCTAGACATACCCTTTCTTCTTCACATTTCAACAATTCAGAAATCAAGTCATGGTTCACAATTAATTTAAATATTTTTACTCCATGTTTGTGTTTACTACTGCACCCTACCAAAATTTTTTGTTTAGTCTGTGATTGAATCTGTGGTATATTAGATCTGAGAATGTGGTCTTCTATAGAATGAAATGAAGTCTCATTGTCTTTGCACAAGAGAAGAGTCTTCTTGTGGACCTTTCAGGATCTGCTGTGGTGGGAGTCTTTAGACTGTGTGTGATCTTTGACAACTTCTGATTTCTAGAGCTGCTTGGGAAAATCATACGGTCCTATTTGACTTTTCCTAAGCAAGCACTATGGAAGCAAAAGTTTGACATTCAATTCTTATTTTTTACATAATATTTTTATTAAATATTTGGGAATTTCACATCATGAACCCCAAACATACTCAGTTCCCAGTCCTCCAAGTTCTGTTCTTTACCCTTGTGACACCCCCTCAAAAAAAAAAGGAAAACAACAACAACAAACAAGACCAATTTGTGTTGCCCATGTACTCATTGGAACATGATCAAACTCCTGGTGCCCAGCCCCTTAAAGAAACTCCTTCCCCATCTGCTCCTCCACCAGAAGCTATCAGTTGTGGAGAGCTACACTTTAGCATCCTTAACATAATTTTTAAGAGTTCTCTTCAGTGGCTTTCTGTCTAGGCTGTTACATTTTTGGCGGATAAGGTGGGATGGGAGGGTAAGGGTTGTCACAGAAGACTTCTGTGTCCCTCTTTCTCAACTGTGAGTCTGCAGTCATCAATACTGTGGCAAAATTAGCTACCTTGCCTTTTACAGCAAGAACATAAATCATGGACTTCCCCAGGGTTTCTGACCACAGCATGGACCACAGACATCCACATGGTCTTGGATGTGAGCATGTGCCAAAGTCCTCAGCATGGTCTCTGATGATAGTATAGACTATGAACACTAACATGACCCTCTACTGTAGCATAGGCCATGGATACCACTGTAGCCCTCAGCAGCAGCACAGATCAAGGACATCAACATGACCCCTAGCAACAGCATGGCCCATGGATATCAATATGGCCTTTGGTGGTAGCACAGCCTGTGGATATCAAGATGACCGTCCATTATTTATACAAGCAGAAAATTAAGAATATGAACTAGAGTAGTGTGTGTGTGTGTGTGTGTGTGTGTGTGTGTGTGTGTGTGGTGTGTGTGTGTGTGTTTGTATGTGTGTGTGTGTGTGAGAGAGAGAGACAGAGAGACAGAGACAGAGACAGAGATAGAGCCTAAATTTAGCCATGATTTGGGGAAAAGTAAAACATTGAAAAAGTAGAAAGGTTATTTTAACATATAGTGGTAATTGGGCCAGAGTAAGGACTGGTGAGGGTGGGCATAAATGATGGTTTGAAGGTTTTAGATGGCAGAGCACTGTGATGGTAAACAAACAGTGGACAGAATGGGAAGCAGCTTAAATCAGAAAACAGAAGCCTGGAGATGGGAGCTAGAAAGATAAGAGAAGGCAGTCACTAAGCTTAGAATACCTTCAAAAGTCGGGTCGGCATGTAGTGCTGTACTATAACTACCCTGCTCTGGTGGATCCCCCAACAAGCATTGCCCACCCATTGCTGGGTAGCTAAAAGTGATCTCATATCCAGGTGGAAGGAAAACAGAGGTTGTCATGGGGATGGCATCACACACACACACACACACACACCTGTACACTAGCTATGAAAAACAGCTTTGAAACAATATTGAAAAACAAAGAGTCATAGTTGCATTATTTTACCCAAAAGTTGTAATTCTCTAAGAATTCTTATAACTCAATTACAAAACAATCCCAGGAGATTCTTGAGCAGATAAGATGATATGAATTATAAAACAATGGATCACAAGTATACCAAAAACCTAAATAATAAAACAGATGACAATTATGAGAGGAGAAAGAGATTAGTTTTGGCATTAAGTAAAGGTGAGGAACACAAGCGTCATGACTGGGGATAACTAGGACTTTTCAACTGTTCCCTGTCAATGGGGAAAACCTTCCCAGAGGGCAATTCTTCAATATAATTTGCTCAACACTATGATTGTTAGACTTAAAATCTCAGTTAATTTGTCTTGAAAGCCCATAAAAACTCCTAGATATGAGAGATACCTTTTTATTTTATAGCAAATATGATTATTCTTCAATGTAGTATATGGTTAATTTTAAATTTTCTCTTTTTTCCTCTCCATTCTTTATCTTTTTTCCACAGTAAACAGTAAAACTCTGTAAAGAATGACAGGAAATAAAATAACAACTCGATTGATAGATCTTATAAACAAAGCAATGCAGAAATAAAATATGAGAGGTATAGTAAGGTTAATCAGGAGAAATGAGAATGACAAACAGATCTGCATGCATAGGAGTATATATTCCAGTTCCATACAGGGGTATTTAATATTTATTCTTCAAGATAAAAACAATATACAAATATGTAATAATAGAATTTTAAATGGGGTTATTATCACTATGAACATATGGCCTGTCTGTAGCCCTTGGAGAATACTGAATATTTCACTAGAAATTTAAACTTCTGAAGGTGTTTTGAATTTAGGGGAGAGACGGAAAATCAATATTTATAGCAAAAATTCAAAGAGATGTCAAAGAAAGAAAAAACTGCCTCTTAAAATGTGTTCGGTTTCAAACACTTGTATCAAAATATTTTATCTGTTTTTTATCTTTGTTAGAAACTCAGTATTGAAAGTGTTGTTGTTTTCTTAAATTTACTTAAAAGGATTTGTTAAATCAGAAACCTTTATAAGATTTTTGATATAACTAAGAAATGAAAAATTAAACCAGTTATTAGAAAGAAAGGCAAGGGCAGAATGAACTCCAAGATATGATGAAGCTTTAATAATTTTAACAGTTTGATATTGACATAAGGAAATATGGACATTAATTAGTGAAGTAGAAATGGAAAGTACAAAATCAGACCCAAATTTATGTAAAAATAAGTATAAAATCAACATTTTAAGTCAGTGGGTGGAGTATTTTATTCAAGAGGTACCAAAATAACTAGTTAATTTTATTGGCAGTGAAACCCCATGTTTCCTTATCACGAGGGATTTCTAAGATGCCCTCAGTGGGACTGGCCTCTGGGATTCTCCTGTAGTAACAGGTGACTGACTCAGCTTTTTTCTGTTGGTTTTTCTTGTGTACAATGCAAACGCTGACTAGATGGCTTTATGAATCTATTTAAAACATTATACAAAGGCATTCACATTCCTCATTGTCTCCCTTTGGTTCATTCTAAAGAAATGGTAGAAATAGTCAAATTAAAAGAGATTTGTGAAGAAAATTAAGAAACCAATGTTTCATTTAAAGAAGAGATCCTAATTTTCAGGTTCACTGGTATATGACCATGGAGAAATACATAAATATATTTGGTGCATTGATCCATAACCTGAGCATGGGTCAACTAAATCAGCTAATTTTCCATGTGAATATACACACTGCCCTGAGTAAAATTAAGAGATGATTGCTAGGTTCAGCTTAAATACAAATTACAGTGAACTGATTTCTTAATTTTCTGAAATTGAGCCTCATAATTCAAAACATGATGCTTATCCTTTTAAATATATATTCTTTTTTTTCAATAAGACAAGACACTTTTAATTCTCTTAAAAACAAAACAAAACAAAACAAAAAAAGAAGCACACACATACAGACACACATGCTGAAAAAAATCACAAAATGTAGTAGCAAAAAGCAACAAGACAGAAAATAACAAACAAAGTAATAAGACACAAAACATTTATAAAAAGATCCCTGCAATACCAGATAAGAAAAGCTATCTTTTGAGTTTTTGGCTAGGGCCAAGAGAATTTGTCTGCCTCTGTTCTATTGCCTTGACTAAGGCAAGTCTTTTTTTCTTTTTTAAACTTCTTTTTTTTAATTAGGAAATTTTTTGTTCATTTTACATACCACAGATCCCCCTCTTTTCCCTCTTCCTGCCCCCCAGCATTGCCCCAGCCCAGCCCACCCCCCATTTCCTACTCCGAAAAGGTAAGGCCTCTCATGGGGAGTCAGCAAAACCTGGTACATTCAGTTGAGGCAGGTCCAAGCCCCTCCCTGGAGAAGAACGGGATGCTGAGATGAAGCCAAACATACACAGTCAAGAAGAATGGACAGCTGAATTAAAAAACCATCAACAATTTCCAGAATTTAAAATCCTGAATCATGACATGACACTAGTGGAATTCAGGTGTTTCTGGTACATGGACTGCTCTCACCCAAGGTGAGGTTGAACTGTTGACCTTGTGTACGTCCTACTTCACAAATGAGTCTGTCAGAT
>CABHPH010130318.1:1979-34690 GCA_902168325.1 Peromyscus nudipes
TTAAAAAAAAAAAAAAAAAAAAAAAAAAAAAGCCAGATGCAGTGGCATGTGCTGTACTCCCAGCACTTGGGGGCGGGGCAAAGTCAGGGGCGGAGCAAAGTCAGGGGCGGGGCAAAGACAGGCAAATGCCTGGGACTCCCCGGCTTAGCCTATGTAGCAAATTCCAAACAAGTTAGAGACCTTGGCTTAAAAAAAAAAAGAAAAAAAATCAAGGTGGATGGTACCTGAAGAACAATACCTAAAGTTGTACTCTGGTCTCCACATATACGTACACACATGTACACATGTATATACCCACACACCAGAAACACGCGCACACACACACACACACACACACACACACAGGAAAATTCATCAACAGTAACAATCTCTAAAGAAACCTTTAACACTAGACTTTAAAACTGTTGGTCATAAGTTTAGAGAACTAAAGGCGTATAAACCCGCAATGCCCAAACAGAATGAGAATGGTAGAGGATGAGCGGGTCTCGCGGTGCAATTGCTTAGTGTGGCGCTTATGCACATAGAGGGCTGAAGATTGTAAAAAGGAAATTCTGGAGCAGAAAAAAAGTATATACCAACAAATGAAAAAAAATTCACTGGAAGAGTTCGAGAGCGGAGCTGAGCAGACGGAAGAATCAGTGAACACAAACTAACAAAAGCTAGGACGGATTAAATGACTTAATGTAAGGAATGAAAAACGTGGGGAAAAAAAACCATAGAATTTAAGGGGCCTGTAGAACATCAAGTAAGCCAACATAAGAATTCTAGTACCACCAAAGGAAAGGAGAAAAGCGGGCAGATGTCATGTCAGAGCAATAATGGCTTTACAAAAACCACACCAATTTTGATGTTCCTCAGACTTCCATCATGGTTACCAATACTGATAAAATCAACCAAAAGAGGAAAGGGTTGTCTTGGTTTGGTTTCAGAGGGTTCGGTGCATGTTTGCTTATGTTTATCACTTGGGGTCTGAGGTGAGGCTGAGTCTCGTGGCAGAGAACAGGTTGAGGAGCGACACTACTCGCCTCCTGGCTGCCCAGAAGAGGAGAGCACAGAGGGGCACAGGGATGTGATCCATCTTGTCAGGGAGTGTTTTAATTCCTCTGACTAGGCACTGCCTCCTAAAGACTTGATTTTTATCCTTCATTGCTGTATCTGGCGATGCTAGAGGTTGGTTAATTTCATCATGGAGCTGATTTATTTCTTTTGTCAATTTATCGAGAGATACTAGGAGCAGCCAACTAACATCATTTGAGAATTCTGCAAACTCTCCAAAGTTTATATAGAGTGTCACTAGATCCCTTCTTCTCACAATTGGTGAATCAGGGTAATCAAATACACTTGTCTTAATAAGTTTGTGAAATAGTTCACACCATGGGCGTGCAGGACTCTCCAAGCTTCTAGGAGGAGCTTTAGTAACTGTAGGTGTTGGCATATTGAAAAGCCTGTTACAGTTACTTAAAATATTCACTCTTATACTTCTGTTGCTCTAGAACCACATCTGGTACCAAAATCTTAAGTCAGGGCTCACTAGAGAAACACGACTGATAGAATGAATATATATATATATATATATATATATATATATATATATATATATATAAAGAGTGGCTTCTGGGTCATGCTCGGGCTGTTCCAACAATGGCTGTCTCCTGATGGAAAGCAGGCAAAGAGCAAGTGCTTCCTTCTTCCGTGTCTTTTATACAGGCTGCCACCAAAATGTGTGGCCCAGATTTAAGGTCCTTCTTCCATCTCAAAAGATCCAGATTTAAGGGGGGGGCTTCCCACTTCAAATGATTCAATCAAGAAAAATCTCTCTTGGGGGCTGGAGAGATGGCTCAGAGGTTAAGAGCACTGACTGTTCTTCCAGAGGTCCTGAGTTCAATTCCCAGCAACCACATGGTGGCTCCCAACTATCTATAATGAGATCTGGTGCCCTCTTCTGGCATGCAGGCACACATGCAGGCAGAACATTGTATACATAATAAATAAATAAATCAAAAAAGAAAAAGAAAAAAAAAAAGAAAGAAAGAAAAATCCCTCACAAGTGTGCCCAGTTCATTACAGATGTAGTCAAGTTAACTGCCAAGAATGGCCATCACAATGATGTTGTGAGTCTTGTCAAAGCCACTAGACAAAAAGAAATCAAATGCATTTAAACTGGAAAAGGGTGATACCATCATCAGGATTGTGCAGCATATGAGTGCACATACAGAAAACCCAAAAAAATCTGCAAGTACTAGAACTTATGAGTTCAGCAATGTTGCAGAGCCCAAGATTAATACAAAAACAGCTGTGTTGCTATAAATTAGCAACAAACAACCTCATAAGGAAATTAAGGAAGCTACTCTATTTACAATAGTACACTTAACAATAATTACTTAAGAATTCATTTAACCCAAAATGTAAAAACTTGTACATTGAATACTATAAAACATTGCTGAATAGAATTTAAGCAATCTAACAAAGTGGAAAGTTTTGTTCACGAAAAAAATGATACGAAAATATAGCCATACTACCCAAAGCAGTGAACAAATTTAATACAAGTTCAATGTTTCACAAAAGTGGAAATGATGATCCTCAAATTCATACATACAAATTCTAGGAAGTCTCAAGTAGCCAAAGAAATCTTGAAAAAAAGTTAATAAGGCTCATACAATTAAAAAATTGACCAAGAACTTAGACATTTCCTCAATGAAGAAGCACATGAAGAGAAACTATGCATTAGTCGTCAGAGAAGCACAGATCAAACACAGTGGCATGCCACTCCACACATACCAGGATAACTATGCTTTAAAAGCGAAAAGCGACAGGTGTTGGGGATACTTAGAGACACTGAGATCCTTGAGAGTTTCTGGCAGAAATGGAAAACAGGGTAGCCAATATAAAAATAGTTTGGCAATTCTTCAAAAAGTTAAATACACAACTACCATGTGATTCAGCAAGCTCTCTCTCTCACACACAGGAAACCAAAGCAGATACTTGTGCATCCAATGTTAATAACAGCACTGTTCACCGCAACCAAAAGATGGAACAACCCAAATGCCCATCAAAGATGAATGAGTAAATAAAACATAGGATATGCATTTAAGTGAGTATATATTTTACCATAAAAAGGAATGAAAATGTTATAAATGCTACAATACAGACTTTGAAAATATTATGCTACATAAACTATGCCAGACCTATAACAAATACTGAATGATTCTACATGAAATACTTAGTCTAGGTTAATTCATAGGGACAGAAAAAAAGAATAGAGGTAATAAAGGGCTAGGGGAAGTGGGTAGGGACTTCTGATTTAAGGACTACATAGTTTATGTTTAGGATGATTAAAAAGTTTTGTGCATAGATAGTTTTAATGGCTACACAACATTGGGTATTTAATACTCTTCAACTGTATACCTGTAAGTGACTTAAATGCTAATATTACATATATATTTTACTACAATGAAAAAAACAGACATGCTAATAGAACACAATACAGGAACCAGAAATAGAGTCACACTTAGGGATAACTGATATTTTATAAAAGTGTGAAGGCAGTTTGGAGAAAAATGTATTTGCTTTTCAACAAAAACTGCTAGAACAACTTGACCACCATATCCAAATAAATGAACTTCAACCTATATCTCACTTTATATCCAAAATTCAAGATGAATCATTGACATAAGTGTAAAACCCAAATCTATAAAACTTCTAGAATAAAGCATGTTGGCACATTTTGTGACTTCATGTTGGATGAAGATTTCTTAAATATGACCTCAATGGTACAATCCATAAAAGAAAAAAAAAGATAAATTATACTTCTCAAAATTAGCATATCTGTTCTTTTAAAGACATTGCTAGAATAAAATAATAAGCCATAGACTATGGAAAATATTTGCAAGTCATATGACTGATGAGCAACTTGTATCTAGAATATATTTTTTAAAACTTAGTAAGGATCCTTTTCTGGGGTGAAATGAACCAAATACATATTATCTTTTCTCTCCAGGTTACCCAACCACAAAATATCACAGAATCAATGGTGTCATTCCTGAAGGACTCTAAAAAAGGTGAATTGGGAGAAACACTGGAGTTCACAGCACCATGGAGTACGAATTTCCTTTCCTCTGGGAAGTTCCCAGCCTGAAAAGATTCAGACCTTGGAGTGAGCTCTGTGGTGCAGTAAGATGTAGGAATAGCTTCTTTGGCTGAAGACACTGAGAAAAGGAATCTGTAAAGTGTTGTTTGTTGCTTTTTTTTCTTTTGGCTCTTTGAGGGGACTGCCACCCACCTCCCAAATAAATCACACACAGAGGCTAACTCTTAACTATAAATGCCCAGCCTTAGCTTGGCTTGTTTCTTACCAGCCTTCCTTTACTTAAATTATCTCATCTATCTTTTGTCTCTGGGCTTTTCCTTTTCTATTCCTGTATACCTTTCTTTGTTTCTTACTCTATAGTTAGCTGTGTGGCTGTGTGGCTGGCCCCTGGAGTCCTCCTCCTCCTCATGCTCCTTGATCTCTCTCCTTCCTCCCAGATTTCTCCTCCTATTTATTCTCTCTGCCTGCCAGCCCCACCTATCCTTTCTCCTGCCTTGCTATTGGCTATTCAGTTCTTTATTAGACCATCAGGTGTTTTAGACAGGCAAAGTAACAGAGTTTCACAGAGTTACATAAATGCAATATAAACAAAAGTAACACAATTTAAAATAATATTCCCCAACAGTAAAGCTCAGAAAGAATTGAGGAATCTTCTAGGGTTTCCCCCAACACACATTTCCCCACACTCTCCCATGCCCTGTGTTTCAAGACACCCACAGCAATGGCCGCAGCAGTGACAGCAGCTAACAACAGGAGAACAACTCAGAAACCGAAACTCTAAGAAAATAAAACATTGTCTCCATCTGATGGATCCAAATCCCATTTGCCATCTTTCCACCTCCATATCAGCTGGTACCAGAGACAGAAACGTTGTAGAACTGGGTGGTTTCTGGTCAGTAATCTAAAAACACCAGAAATCACTGGAGCACAGTGAAAAGACTTTTAGGAAAGCAACCTTCCCATGATTTATGCGAATTCACTCTCCTGCCTCACCTTTGTATGTATGCGTCTTACCTTAACGTGAACACCAAAAACTTTGAGAACAGAGCTAAAAGAATTCTGCCCATGTTCAAAACAAATTATTGAAGAGGACAAACCCAGTTAGCAACATAAAACTTTAAAATTGAACTGGCACTGGAACCACGGCTCACAGTTAGGATGTGTGCCTAAGTCTAACGAGGTCAATTGTTACGAAGCTAGAAATGTCAGCATTCTTACAGGACCCTATTAAAACTAGTATTCCATAGGTCACACTCTACATGGGAGTACACACCCAAATGACATGTTATATGAAGATAAACAAAGATTTCAAACCGTGGGAAAACACAATTTGCCAATGACAAAATTATAAAGTCACTAGAACTGTAAGACTTTAAAACAGCTGTTAGAGACGTTGGGAATTGGGGCTGGAGAGATGGCTCAGTGGTTAAGAGCACTGGCTGCTCTTCTAAAGAATTCTGTGTTCAATTCCAAGCATCCACATGGCAGCTCACAGCCATCTTTAACTCCAATCCCAGGGGATCCACTACCCTCTTCTGGCTTCTGTGGGCCCTGCATGAATATAGTGCACGGAGATACATTCAAATAAAATGCCCATACATATAAAATGAAAATAAATAAAATCACACAAAGAATTCAGAAATTGCTAATTAAAACCACTTTGAAATTCCATCTCAGACTATGATCAAGAAAACAAGTGCTGGAGAGGCTGTGGGAAGAAAAGGGACCTCTCCTCACTGCTGATGGGAGTGTAAACTGGTGCAGTCATCTCCAGATCAGTAAAGAGGCTCCTCAGAAAAACAAAAAATAGAATTACCATATGACTCAGCTATACCTCTCCTGCCCTACAGCAAGAAGAGGCTCTGTCGACCGCAAGATACCTACACAGACACACTGGTAGCTGCACTGTTCACAAATAGCAAGGAAATGGACCCAGCCCATCCACAGAAAGTTAGATGATGAAAATGTGGAACACATACACAATGAAATGCTTAGGAACATGAATGGAGCTGGAAGGTTCTATTAAGTGAGACAACCTATTCTCAAGGAGTCAAGCACTACATGCTCTCTCCCATATGTAGATCCTAATTCTTAAATGTTTGTATGTGCGTGAACAATGGGTTGGAAGGATGGGTGTAGACATGGCACCAGATTGGAGACGGGAGGTGGGGTGGAGAGTGACGTAATGAGGTGTTGGGGGTTGGAGAGGACAAAGGTCCAGTGTGACAGAAAAGTGGGGAGGGGGTTCAGAATTGCTCGGTGTGGAGGGGCACAGGGCGGGACGGCAAAGGAGAGGTTGAAAGAAACAACAAAAACAAGCTATAATAAAACCTCGTTCTTTATAAGCTAATAAAAACAAAATGATTTAAAAATAAGAAAAATCTACAGTGGAACCACAGGCTGCAGAAATAGAAACAGAATAGAAAAACTAACACTTTACCTCAAAAGGATGTTCAATTAAATGTGATTATTTATTTAAATAAATAAATAAATAAATATAAATGCTTAAATGGAAATTGTGAGCATTCCTGATTACAATGGAATATTAAAAAAGACAAAATAGAGAAAACAAATAGAAAGAAATCTGAAAATTAAAAATAATAAAAAATTTCAACTTATTGGACGGGCTCAGTGGCACAATGGAACCACAGAGTCAGCAAACCTGAGTTGGGAAAAATCAATGAGACCCAGAGCGGGGCTATTTTTAAAGATCATTAAAATTGATAAGCTTCCTAGCAAAACCAAAACCCAAAACAACCCACAGAAATTAGACATCTAAGGACTGAGAGGCGGGGTCACTACAGAGCCTGCAGACATGAGAAGAACATCAGGGGTCAGGACAGAACCCCACCTGGGTAAGGAACAGTTTCTCAGGCATCCAGGTGCAAACAGGAGCCCCAGCAGCCTCCCAACCATTTGCAAAATTGGGCTCATTACTAAAATAATCATAACAAGAATATCAGGCCCAGAGAACATATATGAATGAAAATGCCAACAGGATTTCTTCTCAGAGCCAAGATACTTCTAAAGTATAAAAGGACAGAGAGACAAGAACATTATGTGAAGAACCAAAAGGAATTGGTCCCTGTTCTCAAAAGCTACTGACGTTAGCGTAATAGTGAATAGACGGCTGTGTTTTAAGAGGACAAAGCCAAGAGGAGCAGATGCTCACATACAAACCAGAACTGAGTAGATGGAAGGAACACATTCGAAGGTGATTTAAAAACAATTGGAGTCCTAGAGCCCGGCCGCACAATGCTGAGTATGCTAAGCAAGCTTTACACTTAAGATTGTTAAGGTATTTTATGTTGTATGCATTCTACCATAGGTTAAAAATAGAAAAATATGATCACTAAAGTGTGATAAGGTTTAAAAAGTTAGTTTGTGGGCTGGAGAGATGGCTCAGCCGTTAAAGGCTAGGCTCACAACCAAAAATAAAAAGTTAGTTTGCATTTTATGGACATAAAATTATGTACATGTGTTTAAAATCAAATTGTCTAGAAATCACTCCCCCTTTCCACTTCCAGCCTAGAGCTGCTCCAAGAGTCAACCTGTTTTTCCTCCATGTTTCTGAGAACACTCATATATTGCTCTTATTCTTAAGGCATTATTTATTCTTGACATTATTTTGTGATCTTTGGAGTCCTTATTTTGAGATGAGGACTAATACGAAAATTCTTCCCTGGTAAGCCTTCAAATTAAACTGCCATCACCTCGCCCTCTTACCTATACATATCATCTATGCTCCTAATGCTCTCAATATGGGTATCACAATGCTTTTACTAATCAATACTTCGTGTTTAACATTCTTAGGCGATAGCCTCAGGTGTCAATGTCATTCAATATTGAGTAAACTAGAATATCATCATTCCTTGACTCATGATTGGTTTAGATCCCAATAAGCCTATCACGTGTATGTTGAAAATAGTTTAAACCAAAAACATAATACACTTAATCTACCTTACACCACAGGTTAGACCAACTAACCTGCCCTTAAGATATGTGGACCACTTACATTAGCCTCCAGTTAGGCGAAATCATGGGGGGGGAGGGGGAGCCAATTGCATATACTTTTAAGTGTTCACTGTTCCAATCAATTTACTGAATATTATTCTGAAAGTGCAAATGGAATAATCATACAAGTACCCCGTGCCCCATCAGAAAATCAAAAATCATGAACTAAGTCTTAGTAGGCCTAGGGCTGTGCAATTGGATCAGGTCCTCTTGATGTGTCTTTTCACGTTTACCCTACTTGGAATTTATTAAAGCTTCTTAGAGATGTAGCTTAATGTTTTTCATCAAATTTGAAATTTCCAACCATTGTTTCTTCAAGCATTATTTCTGCTCCTCCCTTACTTCTTGTAGGCTTCCTACACATAGTGCTATAAAGGTATCCCACGGTTCCCTAAGGTTCTTTGGCTTGCTTGATCTCTATCTGTCTAGCCTCACACTGCCTCTCTTTTTTGTCCGTTCAAAGCTACTGCTGTGCCGAGCAGTGGTGGTGCATGCCTTTAATACCACCACTTGGGGGGCAGAGGCAGGCAGATCTCTGTGAGTTCAAGGCCAGCCTGGTCTACAGAGCGAGATCCAGGACAGGCACCAAAACAACATAGAGAAGCCTTGTCTCAAAAAGCAAAATAAATAAATAAATAAATAAATAAATAAATAAATAAATAAATAAATAAAAGAGCTACTGCTATGTGTAGACGAATTTCTAAACGGTCTTATTAAATAAGAAACACAGAGCCAAATATAGGGGTGAAAGCCTTAGAGATCAGGGAAATAGTGAGAGCCACCAGCTAGCTTTAACTCAACACGCCACCATAGCTTTCCAAGAGAGCTACTTCCTGTCTACCCAGGCTTTTATTGCCTTGCTGTTCTGCCCTCTCATTGGCTTTTAGCCCAGCTACCTCATTTCCTTGTTACTGCCTGTCTGTACAGCCCTCCAGGTCTCTATGGTTGGTACTGGGACTAAAGGCGAGTGTTATTACGCTTGGCTGTGTCCTTGAACACACAGAGACTTTGCCTGACATCTATGTTTACTTAAAAATGGCTGGCTATATCCTCTGATCTCCAGACAAACTTTACTAACATACAAATAAAATATCACATTTCAGCACAAGTAAAATATCACCACAGCTGTGCCTCTCACAAACTTTCCATTTTGCTTAGTTTATTTACATTTTGCTTTCAACTCCAAAGTTTCTATTTTGCTATATTTTTAATATCAAAAGAAAGATACGCGTGTGTCTGAAAGCTTGGTATGCACTATTCGCTAAGATAATTTCCATCACAGCATCTTACTTCTGCAAGCATGGCTTTCTTTAGTTGTTTGAGCATATTTACAAAGTCTGCTTTGTCTGTCCATCTGGGTCTGCCTAGACAGTCTCATAGGCATTTCTGTTTCTTCCTCTTTGATCCTGTGTCTGGCTCACATTTCCCTGATTCTTCCTTGTTTTTATTTGTGCTGTGCTTTTTGTTTGTCTTGGTTTGGTAAACTGAGCATTTCAGGTAATATACTACAGATATTGGCTACTGTGTTTCCTTTTCTGGTTGGTTTTAAGTCTTCTCCACTCCTGTTAGTCTGCACTTGTTATTGGTGATTGTTTTTACAATGCCCTGGAATACAAACGCTGATAGAATCTGATCCAATTAAATTAGGAATTGTTCTTGGGGACAGTGTTTGAGGTTTTCCCTGGGGAGTCTTCCTTTTTAATTGTGTATTTCCCTGGTTGTCTGGGAAACAAGCTGGCCTATGGATTTAGCTTGTTTCTTTCAACATAATTTTCCAAACAATTAGACCTGCAATATAAAAGTTTCTCTTTCTTCCTTTTGGAGACACCTTTTAACAGTACATTTTTTTTTTTACCCAGTCTGGATCTGTATTTCTCTAGGTCTGTTAAACATGTATCACTGTATAATTTCCTTTGCCATTTTTCTGATAATTCCCTTTGTCTTGGGGAACCCCAAAAATTCTACTCCTAAATTATTACCAGAGAAAAGAAGACTTAAGTCTACTGAGAGGGAAAAAAATAGATATATATGTTTATAGCAGCACTATTTAAAATAGCCCAAAACATAGCAACTCAGGGATCCATGATTGGGCAAACAGATAAAATGTAATATAGCCACATGATGAAATATTATGCCACAGAAATGAACACCATGCTGATGGTTGCTACAACTGGATAGGCCCCAGAAATCTGAAGTAGAAGAAATGGATTACGGAAGACCATGTGCTACAATTCCAGCCACAGGAAAGGCTAAAATAGAAAGCACATCAGTCAGAGCTTAGGGCTAAGGCCAGCCAGCTAGGAAACAATAACCAAATAATGTGGGGTTTCTTCTCTTTCTACTTTACAGTCATGTCTACGAAATGATTTACTTTTTAGTAATAAAGTAAGCATATGAAACAATGAATTTTGTTATGACACAGGTGACATTGGGCTTTGTGGTCTATTAACTCACACAGACCCGTTTGTTACCCGCTCTCCTTTCCCTCCCTCCATCTGGCTTGTCCCTTTCTTCCCCCAAATAGCCCCCTTCTGTTTTCCTGTCTTACATGTTTAAGATCCAGATTCTACACAGTAGAGAAAACACGCAATATCTGTCTGTCCTGCTTCCCTCCACCACCCTTTCTTGCTCTTGTCCCCCCACCCACTAGTCCCTTTCTTCCCCCATGTGCTGCCTCCATTTTCACGCCTTACACGCACTTATGTAGCGGTGTTTCTGTGTGCACATGATGTGCGTGCAAGTGTGGAGTTCAGAGGACAACTTCCGGCAGTCAGTTCTATCCCCCCACTAGGGATGGGTTCCAAGGACTAACCTCAGGTCATCAAATGTGTGCAGAGAGGCCATTCACCCTCTGAGTCATTGCATCAGCCCACACTTACATTTTAAAGTCTAGATTCCACATATGATAGAAACATGTGACATCTGCCCCCCATTTGCTCCTCAGCCAATCATTCATTTGGAACCAAGATCAGCAGGGTGGAGTCAGATTTATCGTGACTTCCTGTAGAACGGGGTGAGTTTCTAAATAAAAGCAAGGATCTGCCCTTGAATAACAAAGGATGTAGTTGGACAAGTCACTGGAAATGTGTGCCACGTGCTTGCTGAACATTTTCACAGTTCAGTTCCGTTCCGCTATCCTGACTTTTCCTCAACACCCCCTGTGAGTGTGTCAGAGAAACTGGTACATTTACAGATGTGAACTCACTTTACTGCTTGCCAAGAGATGATGCCAAGACTTAAGCTGATGTCTCTCTGACTTAAAGAGGCCATACTTCTAAATTTGAGTTTTCTTAAACTCTGTGCCCCGAGTTATAGAATTTGGAGGGAGCGACATTACTTATTATTTAGATCTCCATACTGACACACACTCCAGATGATAGCCCTCCTTAATACTCTGTCTTACTTTCCTCTTGATAACAGAGCAGCCCAGTCTCTCAGCTGACCTTCTTCCGGGGCTCCACTGCACCAGGATCTCATGAGCTCATTCAAATGAGGACTTGTGCAGCTAAGGAGTTTGCCCTCCAGCTAAACAGTTTGTTGTCTATGTCATGGAATTCAGCAGACTATAGTGGTAGAATTTTAAATTGAGTTCTCCATCTCTATCTGTAATGGCTTTTCATTCATAATTATAGTATTTGTAATTGCATTTGCATTGGTGATGATAGAACTTCACCATAACATATTCCACTGTCTGGATTAGCTTCAGACTCTTATTTAATGACTTATTAATCAACTACAGTCAATAGTGTATCGCACTAAACCTCTGAACGGCACAAGCAAAGATTTTATTTTCCAATCCATGGAGTAATCCTTAACAATATGAGTCCATTCAAGCATCCATCCACAGTTCCATTACATCTGCAGTTCTGTTAGCCAAGGTCACCATAGGTGAGTTCACTGTCAGCAGCTAGAAGCTGTAAGAGCAGATGAGCTGAATTGCTCCATTGTTGCTATCATTGTGACTGTGTAGAAGTCTGGTCCATAAGACTTCCAAGAGACTAAATCTCTATTTAAGCTACCAAGAAACATTAGCTGAATTTGGGTTCTTACCCAGAAGGTATTCTTGTTATTATACTATAGATAATACATCTAAGACTCTTCATAAATCAGTAATGGGTAATACATATTTAAATTACATTACCACCTATGTTACTGTAATCTTTAGGGGCACAAGCATTTACACACTCAATAAATACAACATCCTTTTGAGCATTCACAGTTAGTAACTATAGATATCAAATAACAGTGCTGTAACTAGACAAAATGAAGAAAAATGAATTTATGTTTTTAGTTCACTTATTTGTATAGAAAAAAAACAATTCCAAACCTTGGTGCACAGTGGAAATTATTGAGAAAGCATTAAATTTATGCCTGATTCTACCCCAAATCTCATGTTTTTGATAGAAGGAGCAGCATGAGCATTAGGTTTCTGCAAATTCTTTAGACAACTGTAACATGAACCCAAAGTTAGAAAAGTCCATCCTCTATAATTATACACTGTATGGACACATGTTACAGGTGATCAGGAAGAAAGAATAATCACTTAGAAGTCTTTGAGACATAAAATTGAGTGGGATGATCTAAATTTTCTTACTTTGAGACATAAAATTGCGTGGGGTAATCTAAATTTTCTTAGTTACTTTTCTGTTGCTGTGAAGAGACACCATAACCAAGGCAACTTATAACAGAAAAAGTGAGTTTATTGGGACCCACGATTCCAGAGAGTTAGAGTCCGTGACTGTCATGGTGGGGAGCATGGCAGCAGGCAGGCATGGCGCTGGAGTAGTAGCTGAGAGCTTCCGTCTGCTCTATAAGGATAAGGCAGAGAGCAGACAAAACTTTTTGAAAATGGTGTGGGCTTTTGAAACCTCAAAGCTGGCCCCCAGTGACACACCTCTTCCAACAAGGCCACACCTCCTAATCATTCTCAAACAGTTCCACTAACTGGAAACCAAACATTCAAACATATGAGCCTCTGGAGTCCATTCTCATTCAAACCACCACACTTTCCCTATGGGAGAATTATATTTAAATTTCTAGAAATTGAAGTCAATAATTAATATAAAATGTATTATCTTATCCAGTGCTCACATACTACCTTCTTGAGACATGTCAAGCCCTTTTATTGAGTACAAGGGTTTGAGGATGTGTCTGCCTTTAGAGGCTCTTAAGTAGCAATGGAAAATTTCTTATTGAGACAAAATAAAAATGATCTCTTTCCTATGCATCTGTAAACTAATGCCAGAATTTAAATGAGATATTCTTAAGGTCTGGCCTGTTTTGAACATATATGGGTTTATTTCAACACCATATTCTCTTTAACTTATTTTATATTTCCACACAGTTTCTTCTTCTAGTTTCTGTTTAATGGTCTGACTCATGGATCCGAGTGTCTTGTTACTGTGTGGCACTCTATGAGACCGAGGCCACTGAAAACCTGAATCCATCTATGGTGCTCCTTCCTTATTGTTGCTAGTGGTCAGAATACACCAGGTAACTAAATTAGCTTTTACACCTTAAAAGGATCTATAATGCAGCTGCTTCCTTCTTTCAGGATTAGACAATAGCATGAGAAAAATTCACAACAGTCTGGATTCTTTGCCATGAGTTCCAGTTAGCAAAAGGGTTTCCATGGGAACTAAATTACTAATCCTCATTCATCTACCTGCCTCCTTCCTCCCTACATTCAGGAAAGGTATAAAATACAAGAAGGGACACAAAGAAGTTACCCAGCCTTGATCTGAATCAACCTTCCGAAGGGCTGCATATTCTTTTTTCCCTTTCATGAAATATGAAATACATTTTAACAGAAACTGGTTCTACATAGTATTTCTCAGATTTTAAAATCTGTTTTTAAAATGTTCTTTGGTGCCATTTATTTTTTTACCTTCTTAAATTTTAGCAGATCCTCTCTCTCTATTGGGTATATGCACAATGTATGAATGTGTGTATATACACATACACAAGTATGTGCATTCTATTCCCTCTCTGTTCATGTGGAATAGCCAACTTTTTACAACCTCTGCTTAGGTCCACAAGACATACTCTTCCATGATTTAGTCAAACATTTATTTTCCTTCTTGTGGTTTATGAAAATTATTAGCTTTCTTCCTCCTTGTTCTTTAAGAGTCAACCCCTCCCTAGATACAATATGCTAATCATCTTATGCTTCTCTAGCAATAAACAGCTGCCCTTTACATTTTGTCTATAAAAGTAACTGCAGCACATTATAGCGAAACAGACAAATATATGAGGAGAAATTACCCAGAATTCTCCTACCTTTAAACCATTCCCAACATGTTGATGTATTCTAGACACCGTCATACTGCAGATTCATTACCATGTCTTAAGCAATTTCTACATCAGCATGCAGCATCCATATCTTGTCTCATAAACCTCTTTCCATTCTTCACACTTTAGTTTAAGGCCACATCTTTACCATCTCAGTACTTCCAGGTTCCTCTGACTTTACTCTTACAGAGTCCTGTCCTTTGCCTATACAGGATAAACATTAAGTGTTACTATTTTATTATCTGTCTTCCCCACATGGCTATAAGCTCTATGAGAACCAATATGTATATCTACTTTGCTCACCATTGTTTGACCTGAACATTCCCTCCAACAACCATACTTCAGAATTATTTATTGAGATGCCACTGTGTGCTACCAAATGTAAATGTGTTGAATATGTGAATCTCTCATTTTCAATGGCCATTTGATAATCTGTCCAATATTTATTCCTGTTCCATACATATCTCATTCCTGTCTGGACACATAGATTGTTTTCAATTTATCATCTTATTAATAGTGCCTTAATGAGTATCTGAGCAGATGACATTTCAGTATTACAATTATTCCTCATAACTGTTTCCCAGAAACAGAACTGCCAAATCAGAAGACAGGTCTTTTTCTGTTCTGAACATGTTTTTTAAAAAATGTTTAAAAGACAGGTGAGATGACTCACATCTGTAATCCCAGTACTCAAGAGGCTAAGAGGGAGATTGTGAATTTGAGGCCAGCCTGTGAGATAACTGTCTCAAAAATAATTTGTTGCTCTTAGTAATAGATAAAAATAATATAGTTTTGATTTGTATTTTATTATCTCTGATTATTCTAGTATGTATTGTTTGTATATTATCATCTGTAAAACAGAACCTTTCTAGTATTATAAAAGTGCTTCTAAGCTAAGAGCTAGGTAACAAGATAGATAACACATGGATGTATTATATAGAGATTAACTTTAAGATATATAAACACACTATTTTGAAACAGAGTATTATTGTGTAGCCAAGGCTGGCCTGAAAACTGTGGTCTTCTTGCTTCAGTTCATAAAGTGCTAGGATTAGAGTCTTGTGCCAACACACCCAGTCCTATAAGTTTATAGCCAAGAAATGAGTCTGCATTCCCATGGCAACTATCTTAGTCAATATGTCATTCACATGCAGTTGCACATGATCCAAAATAAGAATGCCACAATAGAGCTAAGGTGATGGCTCAATGGTTAAGAGATGCTATTCCAGAGAACCCAGGTTTAATTCTTAGCACCTACATGGCAGATGTCTGTCATAACTTATGGCAAAGAAGACTTCCTATATACTCACGCTTACATACCTATCTATGCCCTGTCATGTTATTTCCTCTTTCTGCCCAGCTCTATCACTTCCTGTCTATCTGTATAGACTTCCAGGCCTCTATGGTTAACTAGTGCTGGGATTAAAGGCACGCCTGGCTCCGTTCCCAGTGTGGTCTTGAACTCACAGAGGTCCAGATGAATCTCTCCCTCCAGAATGCTAGGATTAAAGGCAGGTGCTACCACTGCCTGACCTCTATGTTTAATATAGCGGCTGACTTTTTCCTCTGATCCTCAGGCTAGCTTTATTTGTTAGAGCACAAATAAAATATCGCCACACCGGACCATGATTCCTTTACATCACTGTAGCAGAATGCTTGACCATAAACAACTTAAGGAAGGAAAGATGGTTTCTGGCCTCAGTATCAGAGGTACCATGTGTCTTTGTCAGAAAAGTGGCAGGGAAGATCGGTTTACCAGGAAACAGAGGAATGAGAATACCGGAAGAGGCACAGGCATAATCCAATGACCCACATCCTCCAACTAGCCTCCACTTTCTACCTTTGATCACCTATCCACAGTGTTATTGCATTATGACTCTATCAAGGGATTAGCCCATTCATAAGGCTGCATCAAGACATAAGCAAGGGTTTGCTTTGTTAATGTCCTAGGCCATCTCAACCCAGTCATGTTAACAGGGAGGCCTGCTGTTAACAGGTAGAATAAATGGATCTGGAAAACACTCAAAGAGGAGGATCCAGTTAAACCATAAGATATCCTCAGAGTGTCTCAAAATGACTTTTAAAAGACATCAAATATAGAATGCAAAAATACTGTAGCTAAGGACATTAGCAGCTTCTCTAGATTTTTAGTTTGGGGATGATACAGGCTATCTCCTGACGGCACAAAGCCTCTTTTTTTGTCCTTGGAAATGTTCAGACCTTCAGTGAAAACTACTAAACACTGAGTGCTAATGGATTCCTCAAAAAGGGTGCAACTGGCCGGGCGGTGGTGGTGCACACCTTTAATCCCAGCACTCGGGAAGCAGAGGCAAGTGGTTCGAGGGCAGCCTGGGCTACAGAGTGAGTTCCAGGAAAGGCTCCAAAGCTACACACAGAAACCCTGTCTCAAAAAACTAAAAAAAGAAGGGGGGTGCAACTGTAACTACTTCTCAGATGTGATCTTCCCAAGGTGGCCCTGCTCTGTGACTTTATATATATATATATATATATATTTGGTTTTTCGAGACAGGGTTTCTCTGTGTAGCTTTGCGCCTTTCCTGGAGCTCACTTGGTAGCCCAGGCTGGCCTCGAACTCACAGAAATCCGCCTGCCTCTGCCTCCCGAGTGCTGGGATTAAAGGTGTGCGCCACCAACGCCCGGCCGCCTTTTTATATATTTTTAAGGTTAAGCAGGAAAGAAAAAGGGAAAAGAGACCTTTTACTACCATAGCTGATTATTGAGTTTGTTTTTATTTGACTCCTTTCTCTTGTTTCTCATAACTTACCATGAATTCTAGAGCTCCAATACTACACACACTCTGCCGAGCCTATGTTATGCATTCTCCTATATTATAATACTCTATCTGTCCTATATTATACACACTCCTATGGTACACACTCTGTCTTGTGTTATACATGCTCCCATGTTACATACAGTCTGTCTGTCCTATACTATACACACTCCTATGTTACACACACTCTATCCTATATTATACACACTCCTATGTTACATACAGTATATCTGTCCTATATTATACACACTCCTATGGTACACACACTCTATCTATCCTATACTATACACACTCTTTTGGTACACACTCTATCTATCCTATATTATACACACTCCTATATTATACACTCTTATCTGACTTATGTTATATATACTCATATGTAATGCACACTCCATCTATCCTATGTTATACGTACTCCAATGTTAACACACTACCTGTCCTATGTTATACATATCCCAATGTTACACATATTTTCTGTCCTCTGTTACACATACCCCAATGTTACACACACTATATGTTCTATGCTATACATACTCCAGTGTTAACAGTCTATCTGTCCTATGTTATACATACTCCAATGTTAACACACTTTCTGTCCTCTGTTATACATACCCCAATGTTACACACACTATATGTCCTACGTTATACATACTCCTATACACACACTCTCATTTGTCCTGTGTTATATACATACTCCTATATGACTCACACTCTTATATTACACATTCTCTGTCCTGTTATACATATTCTTATGTTACACATCCTCTCTTATGAGGAAAATTACTGTTTGGTTATAGGAAAGAAAATTCTCTATAATACAGATTACTTTTAAAGGATAATACTTTGAGCCATATTTCTTGTGTGTAATTACTATGGAAATCAATAAAAAGAAAAAATAAACAGTAATTACTGTTTCGAAGGGCAAATGAAGGTAATGATATTTTAGTGAACTGTGATGTCACTTAAAGCCCCCAGGTGGCATTACAGCCTTGTTTTTCCTAAGTTCCTTGTACTCACATGGCACAGGACAAGATCCACATTACCAGGAAATGCCTTTCTCCAGGGTAAATACGAGTATAAAAGATATTTTGTTCTTAGTTTATGTTACCTTGAAAAAGTACTTCCAATCTGAAATAGCTATGAATTTAAATATTTTATTGAAATAAAGTAAAGCATTTTCAAATGAAATAATTCATAAACCAAATTTTTAATGCAATTTTTACTTTATGTAAAAAATTGACTTAAGAAATCAATAATTCATGCCTTAAATATATATGCACACAATATAAGTTTACTGCCAAATAAATAATCTCAATGAGAGTAGCAGTTTCCACACAACTGTTACCAATTTATAGCCTCTAAAAACATTAATTTTTCTAAGTTTATATTCTCTGATTTTTCAAACAAGAATATTACATTTACACAATTGACAAACATTTTTGAGGTATTTAGCAAAACATCAGGAGTAGATATGGTAGCATACTTTCCAGCTAATATCAAATAACAGAATTCATATAGTTAAAAACACATTTCCAGAGCCTGGCAACAGGGCTCAGTGGTTAGGAGCATTGTCACACATGGGGTGACTCACAACTGCCTGTGACTCCAGTTCCAGGGATCTGACCCCCTCAGGCCTCCACAGGCACCACCGCACATTCATACATGTAGGCATTCACACACACCTATACAATAAAATAACATTTCTAGTATATATTTTCTAATGTATGTATATGTGTATACTTCTTAGGCCCTTGATAAATATAATTTAATAGTGAATTACTGTAATGACTATGAAAAAAATAATTAATAGGCTTCTTGGTTATTTGTTTTCAGGAAAATAAACTTGCTAAAACTGCTATCCAGTGTATTTGCATATGTAATGAGATATTTATATTTAAGCATCATATAAATTATTTTGAAAGTATATATTCTAAATTTATCAAAAGTATATATTCCAAATTTACTATACTTCAGAAGTAGGTTACTATAATCGTTTATATGGAATGATTTTGCAAGGATATTTTTATTCACTTTATTTACTAAATAATCAGCATAATTTAATTGAAAGTTCAGTTTGCAATTTAACTACAAGTATTTGGTCTTTAATCTTCCCAAATTCTATGTCCCACTGCTTTATCGCTTTATTTCTAGCATAATGTATAAAGATTCAAACAAAATTGTATGTTGGGAAGTAATAAAAGTTCAACTTGCAAACAGCATCCTGTGCTGAACTTTTTTCTGAAATATTTTTTTTAAGATTTACTCTTTTTAAAATGTGTGTGTGTGCATGCATGCATGCATGCATGCGTGTGTGCATGCGTGCATGTGCATGTGCGTGTGCATGTGCGTGCATGTGTGTGTGTGTGTGTGTGTGTGTGTGTGCCATGTGTGTGAGTTCCAGAAGGGGGTATCAGATGCTCTGTAGCTGGAGTCACAACTGGTTGTGAAGTCCATGAGGGTACTGAGAACCGAAGTTGGGTCCCCTGCAGGTGGAGCAAGTGTTCTTAACCACAGAGCCATTTCTTCATCTCCTTTTACTAAAACATTGGTAGAAATTCTCTGGTCTGTATTCAAAGTGAACAATTAAAATCATCTCTAAGATCTTCTGGCCGTCCTCTTTATTTAAATGAGTTTACTTTTATGTTAAATGTGAAGTCCACTTCAAAATGATTCCAAATTTAGGAAGATTTTTTTTCCGTGAATTTTCACTAGTTATTTGCTATCGCTATTCTGTTTTGCTTTGTGGTGTGATGCTAGAACCACAGCTAAAGCTAACCTGCCGCTGACATACTCCAGCCCTACCAGTAACTTTTCAGGCTACACAACCTAGGACAACACTTTGCTTCTCTTACATATAAAAACACGCACAAGCAAACTAAGCTCCACAAGGTTAATTAAGCCAAGTCCCATATTCTTCACTGAAAACATTAAGCAAAAGTATTCTCAATATATTACCTCAATATATTTTTCTAGTTCATAGAAGTTCTGTGTTTTTTAGTGATTGAATGTAAAACACCTTAAAACTTAGGTCTTTAGCCAGGCATGGTGGCTCCTGCCTTTAGACCCAGCACTCAGGAGGTAGAGACAGGCAGATCTCTGAGGATTCAAGGCTAACCTGGTCTACATGGCAAGTTCAAGGGCAGCCAGGGATATCTAGTGAGACCCTGTTTCAAAAACTAAAATTTTAGGCTTCTAAAATAATTTCTTTTGAAGTCACTGAGGTGTTGGTCTCGGCCAGCCATAGCTTCACCAGGAAAACATAGGTAATTAGAAAACAATCAGTCCAGAAAGCCAGGGCAATTATCTATCCTTACCTTTTTGGTATAAAGTCACTGTCTGGTGGGGGTCCAGGACCATTAAAAATAGACTGAGTAAATAAACCATCATTGTAACTTGAAAAAGTATCTACTCCAATAAACCGGTTGGACAGTACCTTAGTGATCTCTTTAGAACAATGACTTCAGAGTTCAAATTTCTCTATTCTGTGACTGATAGCAGTACTTTTACCTAACGGAGTTTTTTTTTAATTTAAGAAATTTTTTAATTCATTTTACATACCAACCATAGATCCCCCACTCATCCTTCCTCCCGCTCTTCTCCAGCCTCCCCTCTCCCATCCTCTCCTCCAAAAGGGAGTCAGCAAAGTCTGGTGCATTTAGCTGACGTAGGACCAAGCCCCTCCTTGCTGAATCTAGGCTGAGCAAGGCATCCCACCATAGGTAGTGAGCTCCAAAAAGCCAGCTAATGTATCAGGGATAAATCCTGATCCCACTGCCAGGGGCCCCTCAAACAGACCAAGCTACACAACTGTCTCCTGTATGCAGAGGGCCTAGTCCAGTCCCTATCTGTCTAAAGTTCGTGAGTTCCCACAAGCTTAGTTCAATTGCCTCTATTGATTTCCCCATCATGATCTTAACCCCCTTTGTTCATATAATCCCTCTTCCCTCTTTTCCACTGGACTCCCAGAGCTCAGCCTGGTGCTGGGCTGTCAATCTCTGCATCTGCTTCAATCACTTACTGGATGAAGGCTCTGTGATGACAGTTAGGGTATTCACCAATCTGATTACCAGGATAGGCCAGTTCAGGCACCTTCTCCACTATTGCTGGTAGTCTAGGCTGGTTGTCATCCTTGTGGATTTCTGGAAATTTTCGTAGTACCGGGTTTCTCCCTAATCCCATAATGGCTTCCTCTATCAAGATATCTCTTTCATTGCTCTCCCACTCTGTCTCTCCCCCAGCTTCAACTTTCCTGTTTCCTCATGTTCTCATCCCCTATCCCTTCCCCTCTATCCTCCCCCCCACCTCTTATTTACTCATGGAGATCTCATCTATTTCCCCTTCCCAAGGCAATCTATGCATCCTTCTCAGGATCCTCCTTGTTACCTAGCTTCTCTGGAGCTGTGGGTTGTAGTCTGGTTATCCTTTGCTTTACATCTAGTATCCACTTATGAGTGAGTACATACCATGTTTGTCCTTCTGGGTTTGGGTTACCTCACTTGGAATGATATTTTCTAGTTCCATCCATTTGCCTACAAAATTCATGCTGTCATTGCTTTTCTCTGCTGAGTAGTATTCCATTGTGTATATGTACCACATTTTCTTAATCCATTCTTCAGTTGAAGGGCTTCTAGGTTGTTTCCAGGTTCTGGCTATTACAAATAGTGCTGCTATGAACATAGTTGAGCAAGTGTTCTTGTGGTATGATTGAGCATTCCTTGGGTATATATCCAAGAGTGGTATGGCTGGGTCTTGAGGTAGATCAATTCCCAATTTTCTGAGAAACCGCCATACTGATTTCCACAGTGGTTGTACAAGTTTGCACTCCCACCAACAGTGGAGGGGTGTTCCCTTTGCTTCACATCCTCTCCAACACAGACTGTTATTAGTGTTTTTGATTATAGTCATTCTGACAGGTGTAAGGTGGTATCACAGAGTTGTTTTGATTTGCATTTCTCTGATGACTAAGGATGTTGAGCATTTCCTTAAATGTCTTTCAGCCATTTGAGTTTCTTCTGTTGAGAATTTATTTAGCTCTGTAGCCCATTTTTTAATTGGATTGTTAGGTATTTTGCTGTCTGGTTTCTTAAGTTCTTTATATCTTTTGGAGATCAGCAGTCTGTCAGATGTGGGGTTGGTGAAGGTCTTTTCCATTTTGTAGACTGTCGTTTTGTCTTATTTACTGTGCCCTTTGCCTTATAGAAGCTTCTCAGTTTCAGGAGGTCCCATTTATTAATTGCTGCTCTCAGTGTCTGTGCTACTGGTGTTATATTTAGGAAGTGGTCTCCTGTGCCAATGCGTTCAAGACTACTTCCTACTTTCTCTTCTATAAGGTTCAATGTAACTGGATTTATGTTGAGGTCTTTGATCCACTTGGACTTGAGTTTTGTGCATGGAGATAAATATGCATCTATTTGCAATCTTCTACATATTGACATCCAGTTATGCCAGGACCATTTGTTAAAGATGCTTTCTTTTTTCCAGTGTACAGTTTTGGCTTCTTTGTCAAAGATCAGGTGTTCATAGGTGTGTGGATTAATGTCAGGCACTTCAATTCGATTTCATTGGTCCACATGTCAGTTTTTATGCCAATACCAACCTATTTTTATTATTATAGCTCTATAGTAGAGCTTAAAGTCAGGGATAGTGATGCCTCCTGAAGTTACTTTATTGTAAAGGATTTTAGCTATTGGGTTTTTTGTTTTTCCACATGAAGTTGAGTATTGTTCTTTCATGGTCTGTGAAGAATTGTGTTGGAATTTTGATGGGGATTGCATCGAATTTGTAGATTGCTTTTGGTAAGATTACCATTTTTACTGTGTTTATCCTACCTATCCATGAGCATGGGAGATCTTTCCATTTTTCTGATATCTTCTTCAATTTCCTTCTTCAAAGACTTAAAGTTCTTGTCATACAGGTCTTTCACTTGCTTTGTTAGAGTTATCTCAAGGTATATTATATTATTTGTGGCTATTGTAAAGAATGATACTTCTCTGATTTCTTTCTCAGCCCATTTATCATTTGTATATAGGAGGGTTACTGAGTTTTTGAGTTAATCTTGTATCCTGAAATTTCACTGAAGGTGTTTATCAGTTATAACAGTTCCCTGGTATAATTTTTGAGGTCACTTATGTATACTATCATATAATCTGCAAATATGGAAAGCTTGACTTCTTCCTTTCCAATTTGTATCCCCTTGATCTCCTTTTGTTGTCTTATTGCTCTAGCTAGAACTTTGACTACTATATTGAATAGATATGGGGAGAGCGGACAGCCTTGTCTTGTTCCTGATTTTAGTGGAATTGCTTTGAGTTTCTCTCCATTTAATTTGATGTTGGCTGTCAGTTCCTGTAAATTGCCTTTACTATGTTCAGGTATCTTCCTTGTATTCCTTATCTCTCCAAAACCTTTATTATGAAGGGGTTTGGGATTCTGTTGAAGGCATCTAATGAGATGATCACATGTTTTTTTTTCTTTCAGTTTGTGAAAGAAACTTATATGATGGATTACACTGACAGACTTTAATATGTTGAACTACCCTACATTTCTGATCATGGTGGATCATGATCACCACTTGACCATGGTGGATGATTTTTTTTAATGTGTTCTTGGATTCACTTTGCCAGTATTTTATTGAGTATTTTTGCATCAATGTTTATGAGGGAGATTGGTCTATAACTCTCTTTCTTTGTTGCATCTTTGTGTGGTGTAGGTATCAGGGTAACTGTAGCCTCATAGAAAGAGTTTGGCAATGTTCCTTCTGTATCTGTTGTGTGAAGCAATTTGAGGAATATTGGTATTAGCTCTTCTTTGAAATTCTGGTAGAATTCTGCACTGAAACCATCTGACTCTGGGCTTTTTTTGGTTGGTAGACTTTTAATGACTTTCTGTTTCCTTAGGGGTGATAGGTCTATTTAAATTGTTTATCTGGTCTTGATTTAATTTGGGTATGCAGTACCTGTCCAAAAAATTGTCCGTTTCTTTTAGATTTTCCAATTTTGTGGCGTACAGGTTTTTGAAGTATGACCTGGTGATTCTCTGGATTTCCTCATTGTCTGTTATGTCTCCTTTTTCATTTCTGATTTTGTTAATTTGGATATTTTCTCTCTGCCTTTTGACAATTTGGATAGGGGTTTGTCTATCTTGTTTCAGTGATTCTTTGTACTGTTCTATTTGTTTCTATTTTTATTGATTTCTGCTCTCAATTTGATTATTTCCTGGTGTCTACTCCTCCTGGGTGAGTTGCTTCTTCTTGTTCTAGAGCTTTCAAGTGTACTGTTAAGTGTCTAGTGTGAGACTTTTCCATCTTTTTTATGTACACATTTAGAGCTACGAACTTTGCTCTTAGTACTGCTTTTATGGTGTCCCATATGTTTGGTTATATTTTACATTCATTTTCATTGAATTCTAGGAAGTTTTTAATTTCTTTATTTCTTCCTTGACCTAGTGGTGATTCAGTTGAGCATTATTCAGTTTCCATGAGTTTATAGGCTTTCTGTAATTTGTGCTGTTGTTGAATTCTAACTTTAAGCCATGGTGGTCTGATAAAATACAGGAGGTTATTCCATTTTTTTTGTATCTGTTGAGATTTGCTTTGTGACCGAGTATGTGGTTGATTTTAGAGAAGGTTCCATGGGGTGCTGAGAAACACAAAATATTCTTTTGTGTTTGGGTGAAATGTCCTATAAATATCTTATTAAGTCCATTTGAGTCATAACATCTATTAGTTCCCTTATTTCTCTGTTAAGTTTCTGTCTGGCAGACCTGTTTGTGGGTGAGAGTGGGGTGTTGAAGTCTCCCACTATTAGTGTGTGGGGTTTGGTATGTGATTTAAGTTTTAGTAATGTTTCTTTTACATATGTGGGTGCCCTTGTATTTGGGGCATACATGTTCAAAATTGAGACTTCATCTTGATGGATTTTTCCTGTGATGAATAGGTAACGTCCTTATCAATCTCTTTTGATTAATTTTATTTTGAAGTCTATTTTGTTAGACATTAGGATAGCTACACCAGCTTCCTTCTTAAGTCTATTTGATTGGAAAGTTTTTTTCCCAACCCTTTACTCTGAGTAGTGTCTGTCTTTGAAGTTGAGGTGTGTTTCTTGTATGCAGCAGAAGGATGGATCCTATTTTCATATTCATTCTGTTAGCCTGTGTCTTTTTATAGGTGAATTGAGTCCATTGATATTAAGGTATATTAATGACCAGTGATTGTTAATTCCTGTTATTTTTTGGTGGTAGTGTGTGTGTGTTTCCCTTCTTTGGTATTTGTTGGTGTGGGATTACCTATTGCCTGTGTTTTTGTGGGTACATTTAACTTCCTTAGGTTGGATTTTTTTCTTCTAGTGCTTTCTGTAGGGCTGGATTTGTGGATAGGTATTGTTTAAACCTGGTTTTGTCATGGAATATCTTGTTTACTTTGTCTGTTTGAAAGTTTTGCTGGGCATAGTAGTCTGGGCTGGCATCCGTGGTTTCTTAGTGTCTGCGTAATGTCTGTCTAGGACCTTCTGGCTTTCAGAGTCTCCATTGAGAAGTTGAGTGTTATTCTGATGGGTCTGCCTTTATATGCTACTTGACCTTTTTCTTTTGTAGCTTTTAATATTCTTTCTTTATTCTCTGTGTTTACTGATTTGATTATTATGTGGCAAGGGGACTTTTTTTGAGATCCAGTCTACTTGGTGTTCTGTAAGCTTCTTGTATCTTCATAGGTATTTCCTTCTTTAGGTTGGGGAATTTTTCTTTTATGATTTTGTTGAATACATTTTCTGTACCTTTGAGCTTGTATTCTTCTCCTTCTTCTATCCCTATTATTCTTAGGTTTGGTCTTTTCATAGTGTCCCAGATTTCCTGGACATTTTGTGTTATGACTTTGTTGGCTTTAATGTTTTCTTTGACTGATGAATCTATTTCCTCTATTGTATTTTCAACACCAGAGATTCTTTCTTCCATCTCTTGCATTCTGTTGGTTATTGTTGCATCTGTAGCTCCTGTTCATTTACTCAGATTTTCCATTTCCAGCAGTCCCTCTGTCTGTGTCTTCTTTATTGCCTCTGTTTCAATTTTCAAGTCTTGAACTGTTTCCTTCACCTGTTTGATTGGGTTTTTTTTTTTTTTTTGGCTTTTAAAAAGAGATTTATTGATTTCTTCCAATTTTCTGTTTGTCTTTTCCTCAATTTCTTTAACGGAGTTTTTCATTTCCTCTTTAAAGGCCTCTATCATCTTCATAACGTCATTTTCAAGGTTATTTTCTTCTACTTCTTCTATGTTAGAATGTTCAGGTTTTGCTGTTGTAGAACTGCTAGGTTCTGGTGGTGTCATATTGCTCTATACGTTGTTGAATGTATTCTTGCACTGGCATCTACCCATCTCTTCCTCCAATCAGTGCAAGTGATGTCTGTGACTCAGGGAGTCACTCTTGGTCCAATCATCACTCTTGATCCAATCAGAGCTGGTGGAGTCTGTGTCTCAGGGAGCAGCTGCAGTCTTGGGGGATGGGTGGGTTGGGGGATGGAGTAGGGCTTGTAGATTACAGGGTCCGATGAGGGTGGTGGTGGGCAGGCCTGTCCACAGGAGCCTTGCCTGCTGGCCTGCCACTGGGACTGTAACCTACCTAACGGTTTTTAAACTCTTTCCCAGCATCAACCCATTTCACACGTTTTCTGCAGATTATTCTTGGTGTTATTTAACCCATCAAAACTAAAACTAGGCAACAATAGAGAAAAGCACGCAATTCACCCTCACAATACCTGCCAATCATAGTCAATAGCTCAGAGTATTCTGACACACTTGTTCTTTCCATTTTTACAGTAGAGAAAAGCACATAATACACTCTCACAATACCTATCAATCATATTCAATAGCTCAGAGTATTCTGACACACTTGTTCTTTCCCATTTTAGAAGCAAAAGAGCCAGAGGTGGTGGATGACTTAAAGGAAACATTTTCCAGATACAAGAAGTCTGTCACACATATGTAAACTCACAGGAACTGTGACAGCGTGCAAAAGACCTACACAAGTTCAAGCCAGACAAAACCCTACCATGAAGAAGGGGAACTGAACACAAAGTCTCACCCCTAGCCAAGAGTTATTTGCAACTGACTGCTTCTGGGAGAGGGAAATGTTTTCTTCGATGAAATGGCATTGAGTTTATCAAGCACACTTCAGGACAGACAGACCTCATCCTCAGGTGTAACTAGCCAAACAAATCAGACTCCATGGTTTTTGTGCTTTTGTAGGGAGGGGGTTTGTTTTGTCTTGTTTTTGAGAAAAAGAACATGAAGTTGGGTGAGTAGGGAAGAGGAATGGAGGAGTTGGAGCAGGGAAAGGATATGATCAAAACATATACATGAGCCGGGCGGTGGTGGCGCACGCCTTTAATCCCAGCACTCGGGAGGCAGAGCCAGGCGGATCTCTGTGAGTTCGAGGCCAGCCTGGGCTACCAAGTGAGTTCCAGGAAAAGCGCAAAGCTACACAGAGAAACCCTGTCTTGAAAAACCAAAAAAAAAAAAAAACATACACATGTATGAAAAATTTTAAACTTAAGTATCATTTTATATCACAGATTTTATATATATATAATTTATATATAATATAATAAAGTGAATCTTATATATATATATAATTATACTCACACCACTATAATTATAATTCAGTGAACCTAAAATATTTTCTGGTTCTATCAGTGCCATACTGAAGATCAGGTCTGGTTAATTTGAAACTTAGAATGTTTCCTTTCTTGGCCTGTGTTTCTAATAACTATCCTATATGGAATCTAATTTCTTTAAATCTTAACTTAAAACCATACCCACTTCTTCCTTTTTTATAGAATATTTTAAATTAAAAATGTAAGTTTTCTCAATACTTAGAGACATACCTAGAAGATATGAATCCATGATAAATATTTCAGAGAGGACTTTCCATGTCTTTATTCTAATAAAAAAGTTAACTCTTATCAAAGAAGATATATAGTTGTGCTAAATATCACTGGACTAAATTCTCTTGTGACAGACTGAAGCCCGAGAGATGGTTTGGTGGTTAAGAGCACGACTCCCAACCACCACACTAGTCTTGCAGAGGACATGAGGTTTGGGTCACAGCATGCACATTTGGCAGCTCACAACTACCTGTAACTCTGGTCTCCACGTGCACTACACTCACGTGCACAAACCTAGATTCAGACACACACACACACACACACACACACACACACACACACAAAAATAAAAAATATAAACTAGTCTTGAAAAAAATAAAGAAAAAAAGATTATCAGATAAGATTTTAGAACACCTAAGAGTAGTGTTCAAAAAGGTACATGGTAAGTAGGATAAAACAATATTAGAGCCGGGCGGTGGTGGCGCACGCCTTTAATCCCAGCACTCGGGAGGCAGAGCCAGGCGGATCTCCGTGAGTTCGAGGCCAGCCTGGGCTACTAAGTGAGCTCCAGGAAAGGCGCAAAGCTACACAGAGAAACCCTGTCTCGAAAAACCAAAAAAAAACAAAAAAACAATATTAGGAGATTAATAAAAGGAAACATACTTTGCAAACACCTACAAAAGGAAGCTGGTATGCACAGAGTAATTTCCGTCAAAATGTTTAAGATATAAAAGTAATATTGAAGATAGAAAGTGATACTTCATAATAATAGATATTAATTTCATAGAGAATATGAATTTTTTTTTCCTAGTGTGATCAGACACCAGATGGCCTGGGAATTGAACCCAGGTCCTCTGGAACATCAGTCAGTGCTCTTAACCACTGAGCCAGCTCTCTCACTTAGAATATGTATTTTAATTTATATGTACCTATTAATGTGGCTTCAGATATATAAAGCAAGTGTTACACATAGAAGTAGAGGCAGAAACTGACCCATGATCACGAATAGATATTGACTGACTATATAAATTATATGATTTCAATATAAAAAGAAGAATCCTGACCTGATTGATATAAGTGAAACATTGCATCAAATAACCCAAATGCGCACAGAACATTTCCAAAATTTGACAAGTACTTCAAAGCAAATCTTAACAAATTATTGTACAGAATACGTTCTCCAGCTGTAATGTAACTAAGATAAATATTAGAAGAAAATCTTGGCTCACAAGATAGCTCCGCAGGAAAAGGACCCGCGTTAGACCCCCAGAACCACAAGAGGCTCGATGTTGTGATTCAGAGCTGCAGTCCCAGCACTCTGAGGCAAAATGGGAGGTGGAGACAGAGAAGTCACTCAGAAATCCATGGGTCAGCTAGTATAGAGGACAAACAGTGGCAAACACGAACAACCCTACCTTAACAAGGCAGGGGCCGCCTACTCCTGAGAGGTGTCCTGTGACCTCACTCGCCCCACGCCACAAGTGTATCTGTGTTCACAACACATGCACGGGGTAAAAACAAAAACAAAACTTCAGGTGGCTGGGAAATTGATTACTCAAGTGAGAATGCTTGCTAGGCAAGCATGAGCACCTGAGTTTGAATCCGCAGACTCAGAGCCAGGCATGGCCAACCTGTACCTGTAACCCCACCACTGAGGCGGCAGATCCCAAGAGCTTGCAGCCAGCCCGCCTGGTTGACGTGGAGAGCTTTCGGTTCAATGAAGGACCCTGCAGCAAGGGAATAAGGCAGAGCGTAATGCAGGACAACACCCAGAATCCTCCTGTGGTCTCTGTATGCGTCCTCTCGGGCTCACACCCCAAATACATACTTGCACACATACACACACAACTTCAGTGCCGGGGAGAGAGCTCACTGGCTAAGTGCTTGCCACGCAGGCATGAGGACCTGTGTTTACTGGCTGATTTGGAAGCCAGGCATAATGGAACACAACTGTAATCCCAGCCCCGGGGAGGCAGGGACAGCGATCCCTGGGGCTCATCAGTTAGCCAACTAAAGCTACTCAGAGAGCCCCAGGCCAGTGAGGGACCCTAGCTCAAAAGAAAAAAAAAATCAAGTTCCTGAAGAAGGACAGTTTAGATTGTCCTGTGACCTCCACACACACTCACATAATACATGTGCATGCATGTGCACACTCACATGTGCGCACTCACACACACATAAGTACATACACAAAAAACTTTAAATTTTTACATATGTGAACCACTTCTAAGTGATGCAAGGGCCACAGAAATATATTTAAGGCTTCATTTTCTTATTAACACACACTAATTGTGCATAGTTATAGGGTGTAGTGTGATGTTCCAGGACATATACTCTTTGCATAATAATCGAATCAGGGTAATTAGAACATCTGCCACCTGATAACATTCAAAGTTCTGTCTTCTACTTTGAAATATAGTGATTTTTTTAAGCTACAATCAATCTTATACCCTATCTCAACTCATAGAAAAAAATTTTGAAACTGAAACTAAAAATACAAAAACTTGCAAGAATTAAAGAAGTACTTATGAGAAATTGATAGCACTAAATGTGTATTAGAGATAAGACTGAAAATTAGTGATGTAAGCATTCTTCACAAGTCAGAAAACAGAGTTTATACAAAAACAGATAAAATGGTAAAATCTTACAACAAAAATTTAATTTAATTTAATTTAATTTTTTTTTTTTTTTTTTTTTTTTTTTTTTTTTTTTTTTTTTTTTTTTGGTTTTTCGGGACAGGGTTTCTCTGTGTAACAGCCCTGGCTGTCCTGGAATTCACTGAGATCTGCCTGCCTCTGCCTCCCGCGTGCTGGGATTAAAGGTGTGCGCCACCACCGCCCAGCAACAAAAATTTAATTTAAAGAAGATTTTATTGAAAACACTATAAAACTGACAACTGTAGGTTGGGGAGATGGCTCAGTCTACAAAGTCCTTGCACTGTGTGCCTAAGACCTGAGTTTAGAAAGGCCCGCCCGGCAGGGCAGTGCATTATAATCCCAGCGCTGAGAGAAGACAGAGCTCACGGGCCGGCTAGCCCCGGTGATTGGTGAGCTCCAGGCCAGGGAGAGACCCTGTTTCAATATTTTCAAGTGGATGGTACCCAAGGAATAACATGTGAGGCTGCCTTCTGGTCTCCACATACACATGTACATGTGCACACACACACACCTGGCACATGTGCACACATATGCACACATATACGCACGCATATGCACACACATACACATATATGTACACACACACAAATGGCAAGCCTATGAGAAGACTGACCAAGGCAAGCAGACAGAATTCATAGATATAGAACACAGAAATAGAAAAGACATGTTACAGATTTGTAAATGGAGATTATAAATAATTTTATGAATACAAAATTGAAGTTTCAAGTAACGTGAACTTCTTAGAAAATGTAATTTGCCAAGATGATGTAAGAAGTTAAAAAAATACATAAATAACTTTGTTAACTATTACTAGAAAATGAAATTCATGCTTTCACAGGCCAATTGCATCAGTCAAGTAAGAAATACTATCCATCTTATATAATCTTCCAGAAGTTGGAAAAATAAGGACAATTTTCTATTACCTTTGTCAGACTAAAATTAGCTTAATATCAAAGCTGGCAAGGACATTTTAAGAGAGAAAAATTACTAGCAGTAACATTCATGAATATAGTAGAAATCCAAAACAAGATATACATATCAGCAAACAAAATATAACAACTCAGAGATGGGAAGCTGCATCATGCAGAGGCAGACTTATCGTAGAAATGCAGTGTTGGAGAAGCATTCAGAAACCAGTCAGTACATTTCACAACATTCATGCAGAGAGAAAAATCACATGTTCACGTGTGACAGTTAATCTTCATCGTCAACCTGACCGGAGACAACCTCTGGGCAAGTCTGTGAGGGTGTTTCCATGGAGGTTGAACTGAGGAGAGAAGTCCTACCCTGAACCTGAGCAGCAAGACCCCATGATCTGGGGTCTTAAACTGGCTAAAAAGAGACACTGTAGGAAGCGAGCTGAGCACCAGCATTCACCTCTCTCTCTGCTCCTGACAGCTATCACAATGTGAGCCTCACATGCCTGCTCCATGCCTTCCCTGACAATACCGACTATACTCTGAAACTGTGAATCAAAATTAACTTCGCTGGGCCTTTAATCCCAGCACTCAGGAGGCACAGGCAGGTATCTCTGAGTTAGAAGCCAATCTGGTCTACTGAGTAAGTTCCAGGACATCCAGAGGTACAGTGAGACCCTATCTCAAAGAAAACCAAAAAAGAAAAGAAAAGAAATGTGGTCTGTAAGAGAAAACATAAATAACCTAAATAAATGTCCATAGTAACTTTATTATAATATAAATTTTTTGAAACCCAAATCCCCATCAGTATTAGAGTATGTAAATGAGCTTTGGCATATCATATGGTGATTTTACAAAAGAATATTACACAGCAGCAAAAATATGCTAACTACACCAAGTGGTGGTGTCTCATGTCTTTAATGTCAGCACTTGGGAGGCAGAGGCAAGTGGATCTCTGTGAGTTCGAGGCCAACCTGGTCTACAGAGCAAGATCCAGGACAGCTAGGTCAACACAGAGAAACCCTGTCTCTAAATAAATAAATAAATAAATAAATAAATAAATAAATAAATAAATAAATAAAT
>CABHPH010130318.1:38217-85083 GCA_902168325.1 Peromyscus nudipes
ATTTCTGGGGTTTGTTAATATATAGTATTTTTAATATACAGTGTATCTTTTAGTGGTAAGGTGTTTCTTGGATACAGAAAAAAATGGGGGGGAACCCTGATTTTTCATCTAATTTGCTAGCCTGTGGATTTTCATGGAGGAGTTTAGTTCATTAGTATTCCGTTATCATTGACAGGTGTGTATTAATTCCTATCATTTCATTGATTTTGTAGAGTTCAGTGCTTTCTCAGTCTTCATGTGCTTCACAAATGTCTTGGAATCTTTTCTATATTGACAGCTCTCCCTCCGGTGTCCTCTGGAGAACTGGCTTAGGGGACATGATTTGCTTTCACCTGCTTTTGTCCTAGGAAGTATTTCTGTCTTCTTCCATTAGGGTGGTTTTGTTGGGCACAGTGGTCTGGGTTGGCAGTTGTGGTCTTTGAGGACTTGAATACATCCTTCCATGTCCTTCTGGCCTTTATGGAGTTGTCTTTGAGAAACCAACTGTTAAGCCGACCCTTATATAGAACCTGGCCCTCTTCTCCCTCGGCACGTTTTCCCTCTTTGCTTTTGTTTGTTTGTTGGCACAGGGTTTCTCTGCATGGCCCTGGCTGTCCTGGAACTCACTTTGCAGACCAAACTGGCCTTGAACTCACAGAGATCTACCAACCTCCACCTCCCCAGTACTGGGATTAAAGGTGTGCACCACCATGCCTGGCTCACTCGTCAATTTCCATGCACTTTTCTTTTTTTAAATATTTACTGTTTTTGACAATAACATGGCATAGAGAGGTTCTTTTCTGGTCCTATCTATTCAGTCTTCTGTATGCCTCCTGAATAGGTTTTCCTGGATTTGGGAAATTTTCTTCTATGATTTTGTTTAAAATACTTTCTGTCCTTTGGCATGGAATTACTCTCCTCCTATGCTTATATTTCACAAATTTGGTCTTTTCATAGTGTCCCACAGACCTAGTATGCTCCATTCATACACTGTTTGTTTGTTGTTGTTTTTTTAATTTGTCATTGACTTTAACTGGGTGATCTAATTCCTCTACCTTACGCTCAAACCCTCATATCCTGTCCTTCATAGAACCATTCTGCTGTGGGATGGTCTGTATGTCAAATGTGTTGCTCTGATTGGTCAATAAATAAAACACTGATTGGCCAGTAGCCAGGCAGGAAGTGTAGGCGGAACTAACAGAGAGGAGAATTGAGAGAACAGGAAGGCAGAGGGAGACACTGCCAGCCGCCGCCATGACAAGCAGCTTGTGAAGATGCCAGTAAGCCACGAGCCATGTGGCAAGGTATAGATTTATAGAAGTGGATTAATTTAAGATGTAAGAACTAGATAGCTAGAAGCCTAAGCCATTAGGCCAAACAGTTTAAATAATATAAGCGTCTGTGTGTTTATTTTATAAGTGGGCTGTCGGACTGTTGGAGCTTGGCAGGACCCAGAGAGAAAATTCTCCAGCCAGAGAGAAAATTCTCCAGCTACACCATTCTTTTGGCTTTCTACTGAAACTCATATCTGACTTACTGAAGTTTTCATTTCCAGTATTGTCTCAGTAGTGTTTTCTTCAGTCAGTGCTGAATTCTATTTGCATATCCTGAATCAACTTCCTTATTTCATTCACCTGGTGTGTTTTAATTTATTCAGGGTATTATCTGTGTCCTCTTTGAATTCATTCACACATTTATGTCTTTTTTGAGATCCATTAACATATTTATATCCATTCTTCTGAATTCCTTAGAATTTCATCTAAGTCACTGTCATTGGTGACCATTGCTATGGAATTAGTAATTTTTGAGAGAGACATTTTTCTCATCTTTTCATATTACTAGAGTTTTTTTATACTGGGATTTATCCATCTGGAGTTAGTCTACTAGATAAAACTTTCTGGCACACATCAGGTAAGTGGTCATTTATTTCAGCATGTGGTACTCTTTCTGCTTCTTGGATCTTGGCTCGGTTCATCATTGCTTAAAGTTCAGTTCTGGAGGCATTCAGTGTTGGGGAGCATGGATTCTACCCTCAAAAATCATTGTGCAGTATGAGGAGGGTTGTTCCAAGAACAGTGATTTTGTGTGTCCTCTGATCCCAAGAGCCAGGGTTTGTGAAGTATTATGGGAGTTTCAGTTAGGGCTGAGGATTCCCAACCTCTAACTTCATTAGCTAGGATGCACAAGGAGCATTGTGCGTGTGTGCCAGGTGTGTGTGGGTTACATGTCCTCCAGCTTCTCCAGTAGGGGCATATGCACAGTAATAGGGGTGTTCCCTACAAGTAGGAGCGAGGGCCAGGCTCCTCTGGATTCTCCAGCAGGAGTGCACACAGGTTGGAGGAAGTTGCCTGAGGGCAAGAGGTCTCAAGACCTCTAACATGCCTTGCCCAGTGAGCAAACATAGCATCTCAAGTGGGCTCCCAGGAGGTCAGAGGGCCAGGGAGTTCTAAGCTCTTTGGCTTCAGGTGGGCATGGGATAGTAGAAGTATACTGTGGGAGTCGGAGGGCCTGGGGACTTCTAATCAGTCTGCGTGAGGTGTGGTCTTTGCAGGGTAGTGAAGGTGTAGAGGAAGGTCACAAGCCGAGGCTTTGATTTCTTAGATTATTAAGCATTCTGATGTGTAATTAATAAATCTGCTCCACAGAGAAATAAGTTTATTTTTTAATAAGGATGATCTTTGGAATGATCCTACAATTTAGATTGTTGAAATAATTTACTTCACTAATTTTCTAGCATATTCTAATCTTAGCATTACTTAACAAGGCAATGAGTAATGGGCTAAGCCATTATGCAAGACTCAAACTGCTTAGTAACTTAAGATGATTCGCTGCTCGCCTCCATCTACAATAATAAAATCATCGAAAGGAACTTTTGCGTTTTCCAGTTTATCTTACAGTAGGGTTTACACTTAATTTTTGAAATTTATCAAAATGGTTTAAATTCTTCTTTGGAGCCGAATATGTATTTCATTTATTTTTTTATATAACTTGTGATAGCTATTGTTACTCTCTCAACATAGTCCCCAAGAATAACAACAGGAGAGCATGGACTGAGTGCCTCTTCAATTATTATGATCAAAGACAGTAGCAGGATTTGAGCCATCAATTATAGATAAGGGGGAAACTTTTGAATTTGCAGCATTTGCTGGCTTCAATGGTGTAAATGTTCCCTCCATGACCGATATGATATTCCTAGATGTAGAATTGAAAGGCAATGTACAGCAGCAAACCACTGTGGTGTATCTTTACCTCATCACGACGAAAACAGATGCAGAGGACCTGAGACCGCCGAACGCATTAAATGGAGTATAATAAGTAGACAGTGGGATTTTTACAGTTCACCACTTTGTTTCATTGTAACTTATTTATTGTAAGTTCATAGGCGTTTGTTGTCAAAAATGACTGTGCTTAAAACAAGCCAGCAAGACCCCTGAAATTTCACACTAGCATAACACTGACTAGAAAGGCATTCCAGGTGAGGTACCCAAACCAGTACACCAAGGTGTAGACGACAAAGTTCGTGTTTCATAATGAGTCTCTGTGTATTCATTCCTACATACCCATGCCCTGAATACAGGGAGGAACTCCAAAAGCTTTCCCTATGGCTATTCTTAATAAACTATATACACAACCCAATGACATACTAAATTGATTGTTTTACAGATAACAAACTTAATTTTCATTAATCCAGGCAGATCAGAGGGAATAATGCACCACGTAATTCTGAGTTCCTAAAAATGTCATCTAGCCGACCTGAAAGAACTCCATCACTCCCAGTCTGGGTAGTCCATAGATAAGACACAAGGTTAGAAAGAGGAAAGGGGGGGGGGGACTCCCAAAGGATCCCTTCCTCAATTAATTATGTAAATCACAAGTAAATTAGACACTAAAAATTTAAGATTGATTGAAAGCCTTGCTCAAATTGCTTTAACTGTGATTCATAAACCAATCACGCAAATTCATATGTTAGGTTGTGTAAAAAAAATTAGAAAGCTGTAGAATGGAATAAGATTACCTTAATTTAAATGTGAAAGACATGGTTGCTGAAGTATGAGTCTCTTAGACTGTTAGCACTAGCCCATCAGATGTTAACAAAATCTGATATGCAACAGTTTTACATATCCCCTTGTGGGAGAAAGATCAACTTGTGACCTGCTTTATAAATCAGCTACAGTGATAGAGTTAGGCGACTGTATCTAAATGGCTTTTAGCTATGCTTCCTGTTTTAAGCTACCATATTTACAAATGAAAGCTTTTTCAAACCACGGCTTTTAATATAATTTGCATATTTAGTAATACATTGATTAAAATTAAACACGGATTCTTGCAATTTATTTCAGAAACAGATGGGCTGCATTAAGTGAAAAGCCAGAGCCTTTAAATGGAACAGACTCACTAGCTGACTACTGATAATGATGAATACAAAACTTTGTAAATTGGCAAAAAAAAAAAAGGGGGGGGGGTGTTAGCCCATTGAGCCTATTTCAAAGCTTTCCTAACTAGTGATTCCATAAAATTAGTAATCAAGTTAATTTAAAATGAATAATGTACATTAAAGGTGTGCGTCACCTTAATGAAAGTGAATGCTTCCAGGAAGTTTGCATTTTCCTAGTGTGCACAGCAAATCCGCGTGTTGTCCTAATTATGGGCTTGATAGAGTTTGCCAGTAGAGGGCGCTCTTCCATTACATACATTCCTGCTGAACTAGGGTTTTAGACCAGGAAATTAACCGCAAGTTTATTCAATGGCGGAGATAGCTGGGTTCAAGATCTGTCTCTCAAACGACCTGTTTTCAAAGTAGGCTTTGCTGCTCTGAGGCATTTTCAAAGTAGGCTTTGCTGCTCTGAGACAGACTGGACTGTAGAGAGTGTTTCAAATGGAGTCTGCTGTGTGCCGTTGTGCTGAACAGCATTTGCAAAAGCTGATTTTATTATAAACATAAATGAATCTCTGATGTTAGCCCTCTGTCAGTTATCTCTCCAAAGTTAGGACTAAGCTTTTGCCTCCTTCCCTGTAGCAGTGTGACATAATTCAATCAGATCATATCACCGAGTTAGTTCAGTCATGAAAAATCCCTTTCTAGGTTTAGTCCTGTGCAGCAGAGGCATTTTCCAAGTTAATGTAGTAAAGTCCAGCATAGGACTCTGTGTTATCCAACACTTCCTACTGATAGGCAATGAATTCTCAGAATGATACCAAGGAAAATCTATGAAGGAGAAGATTTATTATTTAAATTTTATATCTATTTCCTTCTTGATACTTTTTCCTGAGTGAAGGTGAAAAAGAATTCAATCTATGACATTTAAATAATGTTTATATTCTTCAAAAATCCTTCACTGTACAGTAACAAAATCCTACAATTGGGGAAACTAGGATTCACTCACTTTAACTGAACAGAGTTGCTACAGGTGAATTTGTGCCTAAGACAAAAATTTGTTTCCTGTTTAATATTAATATAAGCATAAATCTTCAGAATAAGCAAAAAAAAAACAGTTTAAGAACTAAGTATTTATTTCATGACAGATCAATGACACGATTTTCAAAGTAGGAAGCCAAACAAAACTTTTTATAGAAAGCTGATGATTTCTAAAAACACACATGAATAAAAGAACAAAAAAAAAAACCCAAAAACTTGTTTTCATCAAAACCATCACCACAGCAACACCTCACTGTGGAGGTTTTATTTTTGTTACCTTTTGTTTTTAAGTATAACAAATTACCTCCAGCCTTTTCAAAGTTTGATTAAACAGTCAAAAGTGCTTAAGAGGTCAGCCTCAGCTTGCGCTGCTGCGGATTACTCTGACATGAAGTGTTTGTCACCCATTGTGAGTTGTGAAAATCCCCCTGTAGCCAATGTGTTTTGTTTGGATTGAGACGGCATGCGGTTGATGGCTGTGACCTTCATGGTGGCTTAGATCCCTGGCTGGCACTGATTTTTGATTTAGTGCCGATCTGCTGCGCTTGTCACGGGCTGCAAGGTGCTTTCCATGCGCTAATGGAACAGCTCAAGGGCAGAGGGGCCCTGTAAATGTCTATCTCTCGCCAACCATGGGCTAAATAGAGAGGCGAGTTTTCTACATGTGAATGACAGGCTCTGAGATTACACACAGAAGGTAATGCAGGGTTTTCAAACCTGTGCAGACTTGGCAAAAATAACAAGTATTGCAAAGTGCACGTTCTAGGGCTATCTGTCTGCTAATGAATATGTATCTGCTCTGTTAAAATGGAATATTTCACACAAATACTGATAATATATCTTCATTTGGTGGCAGGGAACTAACCATCAGTTCATGTGTCCTTTGGTTCAGTCGCCGTTGTTAATAAATCCTGTTACTTAATGGTGTCTTCAACGGGAAATTGCCTATGTCCAAACTTTTCCTTCTAAGAAAGTACAAAATGAAATAATAATTGTTATAGAAAAATAAATGTAAAGACAAAAATATTACAAGTTAACTTGTAGATCATCTTTGCTAGGCATCTTGGCCACGGTGGGATGTTCTGGATACTCAGAAAAAACAACAACAACAATAACACGTGTGAGTGTTGCCTTCTACACACAGACTAGCTTAGGTAAGAGCAATTCACATCAACGGGGTAGTAGCCTACTGCTAGTACGTTAATGCAAGCAAATCCTGTTCATCCTGTAAGTCTCTGTGCAAACGCCAGCTTCTCCAAAAGCAATTCCTAACTCTCCAAAGAACTACTTTTTCTTCAACCTCTAAGTATTAGATGTATGCATCATTAGCCATTATTATTATTTTTATGTTGTCTGACAGTCATGCTTTGTCTTATTTTCTACAATGGACCATAAGCGCCTGAAGAAAGTACATCAATTTCATCTTTATAACTAATGCCTTATCTAGGCCGGTGTCTGACACATTATATATTCTCAATACATGTTTGTCGAATGGATGAATAAGTGCATGACTATGACCCGGTAGCAGCCTGCAGGTTGATGAAATTTTAAAACTATTAGTATTTGTAGTGATTCTGTCATTAACATTAAAATGCCCGGTTGAGTTCCCATCTCTTCACCAGCAGGAACGGCCACTTCTCAGGTTCGTAAGTTTCACTGTAGAACTTCTAACTTCTCTCTGAACCTGCTTCCTATCAGCAAGAACACATGCTCATCTCAGAAGGCTACCACCAAGGCCCTGCCTCCTTCATACAATACCCTTAGTGCACTCCCTAAGCACAGTGGAATTAACAAAATATAAGTGTCACACACATCTCAGAAGTCTGTGAAATCACCGCCCAGGAGACTGCCTCCTCGGTACATTCCAGCTATGTTTTATTAACATAATTTTGTCATTTCCTCACTGGGTGACCACTGTGTACCAGGTACTATACTTTCAGAAGGGACCAGTCTACCAGGAACTATCCAAAGCCACTGCAGAAACGTGGAATACTCTCTTAGGTGGGGAAATAAAGTCATTTAAAATGCTTTTTTGCAGGAATTGAATCACCACATGGTATGACATAAATACATATAATTTATATATAAATACAAATCTTAAAACTGTTTAAAAACTAAGGGAAGTAAACCACTACTTTTACATTAGAATGAAATAAGGATTGGGATGCAAATTTTAATGAATTTTTAATATAAAATTTTCAAACAAGTATTACTTTCTGTGGACTACCTTTTGTCTACCAAGTGTGAGAATTCCTAGTTCCTGCCAGTCTAGAGAGTCCACTTGAAACTGTTGACAAACTCCAGAAAGAACACGTGTATTTGGAATAAGGAAACCCCACTCGTCATCTTTCCTCTTATGTATCTCTGGATGAGTTATTCAATCACGATGAGCCCGAATCTTCTCATCCTCACAAGACGCATGATAATACTTCTCTTCCAGGGATGCTCTAAAGGTTAGATAGGTGATTCCACGTGACATGTAAATAAAGGCCGCACCAATCACTAGGAACCTTGCTCAGTTCTGGCAGGGAGACTTGTCACTTACTTAGATTACCATTTCACACCTTGTCACTTCAACCCCTTGCATCTAAACCACTCCTGAAATAATTTCATTGTCGAGTTGCTTTTTTTCCCACAGTGGAGTCGTTGTCCGCATGTGGAACACGGTCAACCTCACAGACTCCACTGAGATGGTCTACGTGGCTTTGTAGACCATCTACCTCTACTCAACTGTCTTACTTTCCAAATGGCCTAACTTCTTTGTGGCTCTTAACAGCTCATTAGGGAAGTATCATTCAAGATTCCACTCTATTTTGTGTGTATAATAGGGTCACTGTGTAGCCCAGGTTGGTTGCAGACTCATAGCAGACCTCCTACCTCCACTTCCCATTTACAGGAATTACAGGGGTGAGCCTCCACACCAGGCTCTGTGTTTCCCTTTCCAGCTTACCCCTCAGCGGACCTATACATTCTAATAGCTTCAACCACCATCTCTATGCTGGTGACCACAAAGTCCTTTTGTCCTCAGCCTTGACCTGTAATTGATGCTCCAGTTTTTAGATTACACTAGTAATATAGTAATAACTAGTGGAATATGTGCTAATTAACATATCTGCTCAAACCCCAAAGGTCCACGTTGTATCTTAAACTGTTTTTCCTTCTATCTGAGTATATACTTAAAGGTAACTTTTGACTCTTTTTTTTTTTTAATCCTCTGTGATCTTTCGCCAATTTCTTTCTTTATGATGGCATTTAAATCTGAATAGTCCTTTCCATTTCTAGGGCCACGAGACACTAGGCTCAGCACTTCTTAAACCCCCACTATCAATCATAGAAACCTGAGATTCTTAGGCCACCCTAGCTAAGAACAGGAGCCCATGTCAAGCTCTCCGAGTCGTTCCCATGCGCAACTGAACTTAGAACCAGTTTCCACTGACCTCATGTCTCCAGTTACTGCACTTTGAGCTGTTTTTAAAATACCAGTTCCACCTCGGTATGTCAACACTAGCCATCCTTTATGGATGAACTCCACCTGAGGCTCTCATGACTTGACTTCTGGCCCCACTTTCCTACTTCCCCCTCCTCTCTTCTATCACGAGTTAAGCTAGCCCCAGGCTTTTCTATTACGGCTTAAACTTTTCTATTTCGATTTAAACTAGCACTGTGCTTTTTAAAAATGATACTTTCATAAACCTCTCCTTAGACTGCAAATGCCATGGAGGAAAGAACTATGAATTGTTTAAATATTTACCTCATAATATTTCAAAACATTCTACATATGCAACAGATAATGGTGATACCACTGAATTCTTACTGCACACTAGACATCTATATTAGCTCATTTAATCCCATTAACAACCCTATAGAGTTTTTAATTATTTCTTTTATTTTTGAGACTAGAATTACTTCATTTCCCCACTTCACTTTTTCCCCTCCAAACCCTCCCTTATATTTCCTCCATGCTCTTCCAGTTTACCACCTCTGTTTTCATTAATTGTTGTTACATACATGTATGTATGTGTCTATGCGTCTATATCCCTAATACATAAATACAACCTGCTCAGTCTGTATACTGTTACTTGTATGTGTGTCTTCAGGGATGACTACTTGGTGTCAGATGATTGGTTGGTGTGCTCTTCCCTGGGGAACACGTATTTCTTCCTCTCTCAGCATTCCAGAGTTGCCTGTAGTTGTCTGTGTAGGGTTGAAGCCTTGTGGTCTTTCCCTGCCCACTTGAGCAGTCTATTGTCGTCCTTGCTCAGCTCACGCTTGGACAGTCATATTGGTGAGGGCTAGTGAAGCTGTGTATCTTGGGAGAGAACCACCAACTGGCATTTTACTAAACCAACATAATTCCTAACGACATTCTAATTATTTGTCCTTATATCCACAGAGAAGTGTAGTCCTCACCCCTCATCAAGGAAACATCTCTTGGCAACAGATGGAAACTGTTGCAAAAAAACCCCACAACCAATCAAAATGAAGAGTTGTGAAGCCCGGTCCCAACTGTTATATCTACAAAACACTCCATCACCTAAGGCTTAGGATCGTTGCAGAGGAGGGGCAGAAATCAAAAGAGCCAGAGGATCTGGAGTTTGCTGTGAGATTGAGCATCTGAGGAATGTTAGAAGCTCCACCTATCAAGTCTCACCAAAATGGCTGACTAAAAGTTGTGATGTGAAACTCACTTTCCAAATGAGGAAACAAACATGAAAAGGTGAAATAACTTAGCACAGCTCACAAGAAGAGCTAAAATTCAAACGTGAGCCGTCTTCCTAAGGCCCGTGCTCCTAACAATACATCACAGCATCCCAGAACATGAGCCTGGAAGGGTGGTAGTGCCACCGACTTTCTGTCTAGTGTCTGGTTTTATTTCTTTTTTTGTTTGTTTGTTTGTTTGTTTGTTTTCCTTTTTGAAACAAGGTCTCACTACATTGCTAAGACCAGGCTCAAGTCGGTCACCATCCTCATACCTCTGCCCCCTGCATGTTGGAATTACCAGCATGTGTCAGTATGCCCAACTTAAGAAGCTATTGTTAGTGGCTAGGAAATCGTTTCATTGGTAAAGTGTCTGTGGGTTAAACACAAAGACCTGAGTTTGATATTCAGTGTCTACATGTAAAACCAAGCGTGGTGGTAAACATTTGTGGTCGAAAATGTGGTAGGAAAGTGGAGACCCACAGATCCTTGAGACTCCCTGGCCAATCAGCTTTGCCTAATTAGATAGCCCCAACTCCTAGACAAGAGACCCTGCCTCAAAACACAAGGTGGTCAGTTCCTGAGGAATGATAGTCAAGATTGACTCTGGCCTCTACATATGTACATATGTACTCATACACTCACCTGCACTGAAAACCCAGACACAAAATTAAAACATTAAACAAAATACACTTTTAATTAACTAATCTTAATGGGTTTATTTAAAGACTCATGCTTTCTATTCACTTTTCATTTGTGCCTCAGGTCTCTTTATGTCCCTACTTACATTAATATTATGTGACTTTAAAAAAATAAGTGTATATGTGTATGCCTGGGTGTACACCATGTGCATGAAGAATCTCCATGGAGATAAGGCCAGGTGTCAGATCCCCTGGAACTGTGAGCCACCATGTGGGTGCCAAAAACCAAGTCCGGTGCTCTGCAAGAGCACTGAGTGCTCTTCACTGCTGAGCCATTTCTCCTGCTCCAACTGTGTAACTTTTTCAATGACTCTCAAGATGTGCATATTAGCCATAGCAACCAACAATAAAAAACCTAGCATAATATTTGAGTAAAAAAGATGAAAATAAAAATTTCCTTAAGGATTGGGGGTATAGTTCAACAGAGTTCTTCCTTAGCACATGCAAAACTCTGTGTTCAGTCTCCCAACTCTACAAGAAAAATATTACTATGAGTTAAATTAAATAAAATCTTGAACTGAACTATCCATTTGGAAGGGTAAAAACAAGTATTCATTTAAAGGGCTTCCTTTTCAACATTTCTAGGCCCTTACTGCTATTTTGGAAGGTAAAGTATTTATTATTCATGACTTAGAGGAACGTTTGTCTTTGTATATGATTGCTTTGCACTGGGAAGAGGAGTCAGAGGGCTAAAAGAATATGCCTTTCGGGTAGTGGTGGTAGTGATGCATGCCTTGAATCCCAGCACTCAGGAGGCAGAGGCAGGCAGATCTCTGTGAGTTTGAGGCCAGCCTGGTCTACAGAGCGAATTCTAGGACAGCTAGAGCTACACAGAGAAACCTTGTCTTGAAAAACAAAACAAAAGAAAAAAAAGAATATGCCTTTGAAAATAGTGTAGACAGCAAAATTTGTTCATATCAGGGCAGTAAGTGACTTGTTTTCTATCCTGTCTTCACATTGTATACTTATTAGACAGACAGACAGACAAGACAGACAGACAGACAGACAGACAGACACACACACACACACACACACACAGGACTGCTAATAACTCAGGATGCACAGACAGACCGCAGTCAAAGTCTGTGCATGTGTCTAAGGTTGGGGGTCTAGTTTTCCTTGTGATCACATGATCCAAGGGCACCAGAGTCACTAGACTTAAATGGCACCGCATGTGACAGAATAAGACACTGCTATCAGCTTCCATCAGTGGACGGAAGTAAGTTCATCTACTGCAGAGGAGAGTCTGATAGGACAGTGTGTGAATCTCCTCTCTTGGATCGGACACTGAAAAGCTGAGCCCCATTAAAATACTCAGAACCCGTGAGCTACAGTGATAAGAGTCCACTGTTCTGTTTCTATCAATATTGACTTGCTCATAACTTATTGGTAGCTCTACTAGAACAGGTAATAAACAGGTCTTGAATCTTCATGCTTTGGAGTTTTGGAATAGCATGGATAACTGAAATCCATAGATAATAGCAACGTTTAATTTTAATCAAGATATTAAGTCATCTCTTCTTCCATAGAGGTTCTTATTTATATATATATATATATATATTATTATTATATTAGCTAACAAACTGTAACTGACTGGGCTTCATTTCAGCTCAGAGTTTGTTTCTAGTTTTTTTTTTCCTACATCCTTGTAGGGTCCTTGAGCTGGTGTCACCAAGACACTAGAAAACAAGACCTCTGCACTTGGCTTTGTTCGCTGTAGCCAACTGCTGTGTTAACATCTGAGTGATGGCTGGCTCCTGCCGGTGCTGAAGAGCATCGTTCTTCATCTTTGCATAACTACTTGACTCACGTACACAGCAATACTATGGGGTTAGTGCAAATGCCTGTTCCAAGCAGCAGTACACATGCTTCAGGAACAGAACTGTTTTTAATTAAGGAACAAACGCCATCTTTGCAAACTAATTATATATTAAAGCATATATAGTATAGTCAGTCTAGACCAGCTATTCACATCCATCCCTCCAAAACCAAGCAAGCAACTACTGCTATCCTGAATTACCTGGGAATCTGGTTTAAAATAAAGATTTCCAAAGTATCACTTGAGGGAGTCTAACTCTTCAAGTTTGTACCAAAAATCTGCATTTTCGTAAGTATGTTTCCCTTCACTCAGTCTCTTCCCCTTCTTTCTCACGCCTGCTCCCCACTTGTGATGTAGGTATGGAGGATGCATGGACCACACTTTGAAAAGTCACTGCCTAACTCCTGAAAAAGAGTTTGATGGCCCTGCAGTTGGTTTTCTGAGTAAGAGATTATTTTTGTTTTGGGGTTCCACAATCCCCGGGTAAGTCTAAGCAGCTATACTGACAGAGATTCATCGCACAGAAGTGTGTGCTTTTAGAGTGTGAGGAACTCTAAGCCACAGGCTTGATTTAAGGGCAGGATCGGGCTTACAGCTGATAACGTGACAAGACAGTGATGCAGCTCAGCCAGGATCCGACTCGGCTACGCTATGATCCGGGCTGAACAAACAGCTGCCGAGGCCAACCATGACAAGTGCTATTTTGCCCGTGACATTGGAGAGTTTATTCAAGAGCAGTGTCCCGTATGCCAGGAATTCCACAGTACAGCTGCAAAGGTTGCTTAATCCTTGGCTTATTTGCTCTTCCCGTGTTCTCCGATATCTAAAAGAAACCCAACTATTCGCTTTATGATTATAGGTCCAGATGACCTCAAGTACCTGTGGATGAAACAGTTTTCCCTATTTCCTCTGGTCCATGTGCTCTGAAGGGCAGTCACATTGCAGTAACTGTAAGTTATCCAAATGGCAACTTCCTGAATGAGAACTACAGTAAAGGGGAGAAAGTGGTTTCCCCTTAAAGATGCATAATTTCCGGAAGAGCCTGTGAGAGTTAAATAATACCGTGCCCATAAAACAGTCTGCAAACCACACAATGACACAAAAATGTCAGAATTGTTAAATATCTTCTAACAGAAAGAAGTTAAGCTATACCTACCAGAATGGCGACTTTTTTTTCAGTGTTAGAGATCAAACTTGGGCCCTTGGGTGTAAGACACTTAGGCAAGTGCTCTACCATTGAGCTGCATCCTCAGACATGGTGGTGTTTTCTATAATGTAGACGTGATTGACAGACTGTCCTCACCAAGAAAAGCCGCACTGGTGTGTGTCTGGCTTCCCTTTCCTGATGAGGAAGCACACTCTAAGTCAGATGTGCTAGGTTTCTGTGGACTGTGCAGGGTTGGCAAGCCCTGAACAAGAACCTTCGTTACAACCGCAGACTACCAGCATCCAGTCTTCCCCACATCACTGGTCCTGCCTCTCCCTGGTCCTGGCCTGCTGCTCAAGATCTTAGGCTCTTTGCAAATTATGCTTTCAGGTTCTTTCATCAATTTAAGATTAAAAGTCCTGTGAAATATTAATGAAATTATGTTTTTTAAAAAGGAAGAAAGAAAAATGTTCCTACAATACTGCAACATTTTAATGCCTCATTAAAATCATTAGCAATGCTAATATTAAAGAACTCACTTCATCTTTCAGGGAGCCAAAAAATAAATCATAATAAAATGTTTGTTAACATTACATCTGGAAAAATAAATGATACAGCATCTCACTATATGGGCTTTACATAATTTAAAGACGACACTCAAAGGTCACACTATTAAGCACATGTGAGTAGCTTCCCTCATGGAGACTGAGAGTGCACTATTTTATAATATTCATTAAACGCTGTGAATATTGTTTGTGTTTTTCATTTATGAGAAAAATATATGGTGTGCCTATCAGCTGGGGTTCTCATGGAACCCAGGTTGCAAACAATGACATGCTTCACTGACCTGGATGACTTACAAAAGCCATTTATATTCAGTACTCTCATTTGTGCTATCTTTAAAAATGAGTAAGAGACATATATTAATAGCAAGAAACTGGTAGACGGATTGCATCACTTCCCATCTCCAGACTTACAGCAACACTTCACTTTCCATCAGCTGAACTGACATGGGAATGGAAATGTCGTATAGATCAGTCACACGAAATTTTACTACAGAAGTAAAGAGGGCAAGTGTCATAGTTTCCTTCTCTTTGTTGACCAACTTTCAGTGGGAGAGAGCAAAGAGGTGTCATGGCATGACAAAGTTCCAGTTAGGTGGACAGTGAAGGAAACATCTCACCATTGACTGGGACCAGCAGCAGAGGAGTATTCTTAGAAATAGGTCCGCAACTCCTAAGACAATTGCATGGTAAACTCAGAATGTGGGTACACCCAGATCTTGGGAAGTCTAAGAAAGAAGTTGTCCAGTCATGTAAGCGAAAACAATGTTTTAAAAAGAAATAAGGAGGGGGCTGGAGAAATGGCTCAGTGCATAAAACATTTACCACACATGCCCAACCACCTGAGTCTGATCCCTGAAACCCCCATAAAGGAGTAAACCAACTCCTCAAAGTTGTCCTCTAACCTCCTCGTGCATGCCATCACACACACACACACACACACACACACACACACACACACACACACCAATAAATAAAATTAAACACATAAAAATAAAGCTCAGGATATAGCTCAGAGGCAGATACTTGTCTAGCATGTATGCTTCTGAGTTTGACTTCTGACACTACAAAGATTGAAATTAAAGATAATACATAAATAAAAATTCTATGCATTGAGTTCTTATATGTACCAAAAGTAAGCACTAGACACTGGACACACGAGTACCTCACAGACAGTCATTTGACATTCAGTCTTGTAAAAACAAATACTTTGGTGTCTTACTTAGGGTTTCTATTGTTGCAACGAAACACCATGACCAAAAAGCAAGTTGGGGAGGAAAGGGTTTATTCAGCTTACACTTCTTCATTGCTGTCCTCCGCTGAAGGAAGTCAGGACAGGAACTCAAACAGAGCAGGATCCTTGAGGCAGGAGCTGATGCAGAGGCCATGGAAGGGAGCTGCTTACTGGCTTGCTTCCCCTGCTTGCTCAGCCTGCTTTCTTATAGAATCCAGGACCACAGCCCAGGGATGGCCCCACCCACAATGGGCTGGTCCCTCCCCCACTGATCACTAATTGAGAAAATACCTTATAGATGGATCTCATGGAGACATTTCCTCAACTGAGGCTCCTTCCTCTCTGATGACTCTAGCTTGTGTCAAATTGGCACACAAAACCAGCCAGTACATTTGGTAACACTGATTTTTACCTGAGCCTGAGTTCACTCGGGGTCAAAGTCATTGGCTTGTTTTTTGAATGATACTTGGGGGAAGGGGGTGAGAATCAACCATGGACTTACACATTTTCTTATTAATATTGTGTCTGGTGGCATAGATCCCAGCTACTTGGAAGCTAACACAGAATAATTCCATATTCAATACTTGCCTAGACTACAAAGTAGGTTCAAGGTCAACCGGGGAATCTTAGTGAGGCCATGCCTCAAATACAAGTTAAAACTGGAATAGGTATATAGCTCTGATATAGTGCCTGCCTGGTGTGTGCAAGGTTCCAGGTTTGATCTCCAGTACTGAAAAGTGTGTGTGTGTGTATGTGCATAATAAAATCTCTTTTTCAATATTAATAACTATTACTCTAACCATTGTGTGACTAAATGATGATTGCTTATTTGATGGGAGCAACAGCAGAAGTTAGGGGCAGTTGCTTACAAATGAAGGTAGGATAAATTATTTGGCTAATACAGCATTCATCAAGAAGGGGAAAGAAGGGCTGGAGAGTTCGCTCAACAGTTCAGAGTACTTACTGCTCCTGCAGATTACCCAGGTTTGGTTCCCAGAACCCACATCGTGGCTCACAAAACTCCAGTTCCAGGGAATTCAACACCCAGCTTGCTGACCTCCAGCACTGAGCACACACATGGTGCACATACATACATGCAGACAAAATGTTCATAAACATGAAAAAGAGTCTATAAAAAGGGAATGATGAAGATTACTGTATTGAGTAATTTATGTAATATATACTGCTGATGTCACCAGTCTTCACGTTAATGGTGCTTTTCTACATGGGATTTATATAATGTTGAGATTTCATATTAACTAGCTACGTCATTTTTAAACGCTATTCAAAATTCTTAAAATCCAAGGATTTAAAGGTATGAGTCCATAGTTCTAAATCAAATGACCTGGTTTGGCTCATTTAATTCAAATTATCATTAGGTCTACATAGATTCTTAATAAAGAGGTATTTTTTTTAAAATCACATACTTAAAACATAGGCAAGCTCTAAAGATGAAATAATTTGTTAAAAACTTCAGTTATATCTTCCTTACCCATCCATCTCTTTAGAGAACAAATTAATTGTTCCAATCTAGTAAGCAATGAAAGAAACAGTCGGCAAAGGGTAAAATATGAACATCAATGGTAAGTTTTGAATTTACCCTATTTATCTTGAATGTAAGATCTCATGACCCACTAAAACTCAGTTCACAGTATTTTATGAAAAATAATGGCTGAAATTGAATGTCTTAATTTACATTTAATGCAATTAAGAATGGTTTAAATGATGACTGATGAACAGCACACACAGATGTCAGTCAGTCTCATCAGAATAAATTGAAGTCAGTGTCAATGAATGCTCCACTGGTAAATCCCACTTTACATAAAATTAATAAAAATAAGGAAATATAATCCTTAACTAATTGCAAAATGGTCTGGAATTCCCCTGAATTTTGAAGGGGAACCATGTGACCGAGAAAAACCACAGAGCTCATTTGGATACTCTATCAGCAAACAGCCAGAGAGTTCATCGAGAGAGGCAAAGTGGGAAAAAGAAAAGAAAGAGAGAAAAAATAGGAAGAACACGGAGGAGTAAAAGGGAGGAGGGGCTGTGGAGGGGGAGGCGCTGTGGAGGAGGAGGAGGGGCCGTGGAGGAGGAGGGGCCGTGAAGGAGGAGGAGGGGCCGTGAAGGAGGAGGGGCTGTGGAAGAGGAGGAAATCAAAGGGTGTAGAAGACAGTCTCTTTTGATGCTCTGCTGGCCGGATTCCTGCTCGCAGAGATCTCTCCCTCCATAGTAGACCATGAAGCTTTGTGGATTAGAGCAGATGTTGCTGCTTTTGAAGTTAATAGAAACTTTATGGACCATTTTTCACTCTCTCATCTAGGAGCAAATGTCAACTGTAGTTTTATTCAAAACCTGAATTCTTGGCTCAAGTACTAATTGCTGTTAATGTGTTTAAATCCCAATTCTCAAGGAAGGAGGAAAAAAGTGTTTTTCCAATGGAAAAACTGGATTAATATTTGCATTCACAATGCTTGAATAAACAGGAAAAAATGCTAAGCTTCCCAGATACACAATTCTGTAAGCAACCAGGGAAGGCCTGAAAATTAGGTGACTCTGAGTTTACTAGGTTACTATATTCAGAATGAGATAGATATTGACACTCCAAAAGATAAAAGAAAAAAATGTTAAGAGGTTAAAAGGGGAGAAGTTCACTTTGTAAACTGCCTGTGTGTACCCATGTGCACATATGTAGAGTGTACACTTGTGTGTGCATGCACATGGGTGTAGGGGCTTGTGTGGAGGCCAGAGGACAAATGTCAAGAGGAAGTTCTCTTCCCTCACCCTGGGTTCTCAGGAAGGGACGTGAGTTCTGTGTAGCAAGCATCTGCCTGCCGTGTCGTCTCCGCAGCCCTAACCTTGATAGTAGTAACAACCACTGTCCCCACTACACATATGCGACACTCCAGAACTAGCAATCCACTCCCGTTGTGACGCACAGTACCTCTAATGTCTTCTCCACCACCCATGAAAACTGTGTGAGGAATTCAGAACTTAGGGCACATAGCTAGAAGAAGCAATGTCAACTCTTGAAGAAGGTCTGTGGTTCCAAATCTTCTGCTCTGATGTACTTTTTACAGATCTCTGTTCTGGCTACGAGGCTAACAGCTATTTTAAACACTTGAAAGAGCACTCAGCAATGGTTGCCACTTTATAAGAACTACAAATGTTGGCTTTAAAAATGTGAGCTACCCATTTTTGTCTTGTTTCACATTGTAGACCTATAACTTGGAACTTTGGAACTCCTAATATCTGATATACAGTACTGAGTAATTGTAGACATTTTCCAAGCACAATTTTTACTTAACCTAGTTTCCGACCATAGGTTACAAGTAAGGAGAGAAATGGGCAGTCTTAAGGAGCATCTTAAGGAGAGTGTATTAACTGTAGTCAGTCATCTGAGTACTAAAAATTGGGGGATTAAAACTATTCCTACTACCAAGTTTTTCAATTCAAAAACAGTTACTTGTATTGGGGCAAAGTCTCTTTTTTTGCTTATTTGTGGTGCTGAGGAATCAAACCTAGGGCCTTGTGCATGCCAGACAAATACCTCTGAGCCCAAAGCAGTATTAAGATTGTTGATATCATTAGACAATTCCTCGAGCTATCATTTGGCATGGATTTGATTAAAGTCTCGGTCAACAACTGATTTTTGAGTAACCAAGTATATGATTTTCATTGAACATGTTTTGTTAGATCAATCCAGTCCCATTTGGTGTCTAACATGAGGTCTCTGTAGTTTCTATGTAGTAGTCCCCTTTATCTTATATGCTTTTTCTTTTTTCTCTCTTCTTCTCCCTCTCCTCCCCTCGCCCTCCTTCTTGCCTGTGGTGCTGGACACCAAACTTAGGGCCTCACTCATGCTAAGCAAATGCCTTACCACCAACCCTATCCCCTCTGCTAATCTTCTAATTTTACCAACAAAAGCATTTACTCACAATTGTACATGATGCCACAGAGCCCCGAGAGGTCACTGCCATCAAAGAATTCATAGTGAAAAGTCCTTTGCTGGGCAGGACAGACTTTTTTCTTTGTAATTACTTTTTCCCAGCATCCTACACCGAGCGGGGAATCTGCAAAAAGTGTGAGGAAATTGATCTTCAGAAGCCACGTCAGGCATCCATACTGAACCTGCTTTAATGTAATACAGGTTTCCTTTAATACCAAGGGTTTCCCAGCACACCACCAGAACATGCCTAGATTCTACTCAGTACGTACCTTACACATTGGTGAGCTTTGTCTCTATTCTCCCAATTGCAAAAGAGATCTAAGAACGACCAAGCATGTAGCTTCTCCCCAAGCTGTTGTCTCTCACAGAGGCTCCTTTGCTGGATTCCTCACTCTTTCCATGGGCTACAGGCACACACTTTCCAGTTGTAGCTCAAAACTGCATCCGGAAGGATGTCAGGAGGGGGCGAAATACAAAGAGCCTAACATCAGCAATTTCTGTCAGAACTGTGTGCTTGGGACAGCACCCCCTCCTTTCCAGTACCTCTGCCTCAGTACCACTCAGAACATTTGAACAAGCTTATCAAAGGACATTACAGGCGTTGCTACCTGACCAATTCCCACCGCAGCAAAATTTCTAAGAATAAACCGTTTTCTGCCCGCTCTCCTTCCTCCTCCTCCTCCACTCCTGCTAAGACACAGCAATGAAGTTCCCTTTCAATTAGAATTCCACATGAACACTAATTGTGTTTAGCACACTGGTTTTTGATCTTGCCTCTTCCTCTATCTGAAACTCTGCTCCTCTGGTAGAGGAAAGAAAGTATCCAGCATGGGTGGCACAGAAGCCACTAAACTCTGTGTCACCTTTTTATATACACTTTAAAGGGACTTTACTCAGTTGACTTTATCAGTGTTATTTCTCATACTGAAGAAAATCTAAGGCTAATGCTTTGGCTGGATTTTAAAGACTGATTTTTTTTTCCTGCTGGTATAAATAGTATGGACACAGTAAAAGTGCTTGAGAGAGCCTAATGAAGCATTTCCTACACCCCATTACCTTTAGTCTGAGATGACGGAGTGCAGGCGCTAATCACCCTCTTTCACACAGTGACATGGATCTACAGTAGGTCTTAAGATAGAATTTCCCATATGCCTCAACACTGCCTTGAAAAATACAGCCCTGTCATTTTCTCTTTGTTGCGATTTCAATAAGAAAGGTCAGGTTCTTATATTCCTACACTTTTTCTAAATACAAATACATACATCTGATACTTTTTAACCTTATAAACAAAGTATAACACTATACACAATAAGAAGTGGGTTTTTTTTTAATGACAGAAGTCACATTTCACTGTAGCCTCCATTCGAGAGGAAAATAACCTAAAACATGTTTAGACAATTAAATAAGTATTTAACACATATATCATATTTTCTTCTGTAATATCTGAATGATTTCTAATATTGTACCTTATTTATAATGTGTTAAGTACATGCTACAGTAGAATGTCTAGTAATATTGAACATGCTTGCTCCAAGCATTGTAGCATGCTAACTTGTAAAAGAAGTATCTTTACAGTTTCTAAAAGAGCTAAAGTATAAGCTGTGGCCATAAAATCAATAAAAATTATGTTAAAAAATAGCACTATCAGTAAAATGAATAGAAAATCTCTTAATAATAAGGGGGAAAAAAGAAAAAAAAGAATGTTTTCCAGAAAAAAAAACAACACTATCTTAGGGCTGGAGAGATGGCTCAGAGGTTAAGAGCACTGACTGCTCTTCCAGAGGTCCTGAGTTCAATTCCCAGCAACCACATGGTGACTCACAACCATCTGTGATAGGATCTGGTGCCCTCTTCTGGCCTGCAGTCATACATGCTGTATACATAATAAATAAATCTTTAAAAAAAAAAAAAGCTTTTTTTAAAAAAAAACCACTATCTTTAAAAAAAAAAAAAGAATAAGCTGTGGTACTTATATCAGATTTGAGACAGTTAGAAACAGGAAAGAACTTCACAATGAGATAATTTAGTAACCTATAAAATATATTTGAACGCAGATGATCCTTGAAGTTACATTTATGAAGGAGATATGTAAGGACACAGTAAACCATCTGCTGTTAGTATTTAAGTATCCCATTATATTTAATTTTGAATAGTTTGGGTAAGGATTTCAGAAGCATGAGTAGATCAGAGATTCCTTCATTATATAGCAGAAACTTAGCAGACACCAAAGAGTGGGGAACAGCCCTTAGAAGAGAGGTGCAATCAGAACATAACGCCACACCGACCAGTCACACGGGAATATTCCACTGTACTGGGTCTTCAAAGCCCTTATCAGTCCCTGATACCAGCCAAGAGCAGTCTGTTCACCCCCGTGTGCAGACTTAAATGCTATCCTTGGTTTTCTGTGTGCTCTTCAGGAGCACACTGGGAACACGACAGAAGCGTCTCTATACCTGGATTAATCTTGCTGAAAAGTGGCTCCCAAGGCCTCACCCCTCCCAGGATATGTAGGCAGTTGCTAGGACAGAAACTTTTCTTCTATGGTGTAGCCTCCCCACAAGATGACCATGCTCCTGTAAGTAACGCCAGTTAAATTCATGGGTTTACCAAACTCACATGTTTAGGATCATTTGTTCCTGCCGCTGGTGCCCTACCTGAGGTGAATAGCCAGCTTGTTCACATTGACACAGGAAGAGTCCACACAATAAGTAAGAAAGTGTGCTGGGCGGTGGTGGCGCACGCCTTTAATCCCAGCACTCGGGAGGCAGAGACAGGTGGATCTCTGTGAGTTCGAGGCCAGCCTGGGCTACCAAGTGAGTTCCAGGAAAGGAGCAAAGCTACAAAAAAAAACAAAAAAAAAAAAAAAAAAAAAAGAAAGTGCAAATCTATTTTACTTTGTTTTTAATTTCACATGTGTATGCCTTACACACCGGCCATTCTAACCCCATATATCCCCACCACCCCAGTCCACCCTCGCTATAGCTCACCAGTCTCTCTCATACATCTGTGTCTGTTCATTTTGTGACCTCCCAAGATGAACCAGAGCCATCTGGGGGACCCGGGTTTGCAGCTGTTTTGATTGGCCCCTGGAGGCTCAGAAGGACACAAAGACAGCGATTTCCTGTTCCCAGAATCTATGGACAGTCAACAGTTTAGAGGTAAAGGGTAGGTAGGTCCCCATGAGCCCCTCGCCTTCCTTGACTGACTCTGGACAGGACTGGTCTTGTGTGGGCCCAGTACAAGCGACTACACTCAATGGGAGTGCATGATGGTAGTTGCCTCAAGTCTAGGGAATGTTGTTTACAGTCCTTCACTCTATCTTGCGGCTCTTAAGTACTTCCTAGTCCCTCTTCCAGAATGTTCCCTGAACTGTAGAGTACGCGGTTAAGTGACTTGCTTAAGGCTGGGCCCACATCTGTTACTTATTTTCTCTGTCTTGGAAACTGTGAGCCCCAGCATTCACCGCTGTGCATTGTAAGGAGGGCTCCTCTGCTTACGGCTAGGTGCTGCTTTGGTCTGAGCACAAATATAAGGATTTAGAAGGCAATTTGCTGCTATTATTAGTGGAGTTAGTCATCAGAAATAAATTTGCCCGCATGAGTCTACTACTTTTCTATGCCTGGGCTGCTCACCAGGCTGACAGTAGCAGGCATTGGCTCCTCCCTGACCCCCAAGTGACCCTCGTGGAGTGGGTCTTGACTCCATTCAGAAGGCAGGTGCTTACTCCCGCTCACCCAACAGTCAAACTGCTATTGCGTAGGTGGGCATATCCTGCTTTCCAAATGATTTCTTTGTACTCCTTTTATCCCAGTTAATGCTGCTGCCATCCCCCAGCCTCATCTCTCCAATCCTCCTGCCTCCCTCCCTGACTAAACCATCCCACCAACAGTATCGCCTCTTTTTCTTTTTATCGGTATTCTACTTTTCCCTGCTTCCTTTAGGTAATCCACACCCTACTCGCTTGCTTCCTGGCTTGCACAGCTACTAATGTATTGAATCTAGGATCCTTACAGGAGAGAGGAAACGTGGCATTTGGGGGCCTAGACTACCTCCCCTAGAATAAATTTTTTTCAGTTCCATTCATTTTCTTGCAAATTTCATAATTTCACTTTTCTTTATGGCTGAGTAATGTTCCATTGTGCATATGGATCTTTATTTTCCGTTCACCAGTTATTGGGCATCTAGGCTCTCTCCTAGCTATTGTGCGTAGGATAGCAGTGAACATGAGTGTATCTCTGTTATAGAGAGTCCTTGGGGTATATGTTCAGGAGTGGTACAGCTCATTCAATGCAGTAGTTTGATTTTTAGCTTTTTGAGAACCCTCCAGACTTAATTCCAGAGTAGCTTCATTGGTTTACAGTCCCCCACTGTATGGGGGCTCCCTTTTGCCCACACCCACACCAGCATTTGTTATTGTTGGTATTCTTGTTCATAGATGTTCTGACTGGAGTGAGATGGAATCTTTTTAACTTGAAAACGATTTTGTTAGCATTTCTAAGACACCCCACCTTGGGGGAAGGGACAAGCTGTAAAGTTCTGCAGCTGCCAGAGAAGGAGACTGGAGAGAATTCAAGAGCCATGTAATTTGAATTACGTACATCAAGTCTACCACATGACAGTCAGCAGCCACATGGGAGGGGGGGACGACTTCGGGGAAAGAATAAGAAGCCCCTTTGGCCTTACCAGAGAAAGCATGCTTAGGTCTGGACAGCACCCTAAAGGAAGAACTCAGAAAGACGGGTAGACCCAGCCCAACCTGATGGTAGCTTGGATCACAGGATTGCACCAAAGGGCAGGAAATCTGGGAGAGAAAAATACAATATCTCATTAAAGGAATAAACATTCTGTCTATCTCTTTAACACAGCTGAAGGCGAGCCCATTTTCCAATGAATGGTCCTTTGGTCAAGTGATTGATTAACCTAATTAAAATGTTAAGTCTCTATCCAGCCAGAAATTCTATTCTCTTGACCTGGAGTTTACCCTTAATGGGCCTTTATTGCCATTCTAACATCCTTCCTGTCTTTAGAGTTACCTCAATACTTAGGAATCAGAGGACGGACAAGAACCCAAACTCTTTTGGCAACAAGTTAGCCAAGAGGTCCAAGGATATCTCTGGCTTTTGGGCAAGAAAGAAACTGGGTGCTTTTCTTTAACATCTTTTTACTCTAAACACCTAGCCAATTTCTATTTCCTGTTATCATCATTTCTCCCTTCTGAAGAGGGAGTCATAACTGCTATTATGTAATTGAGGTGACGACTGACCTGCCATCTTGCAGCTGAAGAAAATCATGGTGAGTGTTTAGATAGGTTTTCTGTTGCTGTGATGAAACAACATGACCAGAAACAACTGGGGAGAAATGGGTTTACTTACGACATCACAGTTCATCATTTAAGGAAGTCAGGGCAGGAACTTACACAGGGCAGGAACCTGGAGACAGGAGCTGATGCAGAGGCCAAGAAGGATTGTTGCTTACTGGCTTGCTCAGCCTGTTTTCCTATAGCACCCAGGACCACTGACCCAGAGGTGGCATCACCCACAATGGGCTGGGCCCTCCCACATCAATCACTAATTAAGAAAATGCTCTACAGGCTTGCCTACAGCTTGATCTTCTGGGAGCATTTTCTCAGTTGGAGTTCCCTCCTCTCAGATGACTCTAGCTTATGTCAAGTTGACATAAAATTAGCCATCACAGTGAGAAACAGTTTTATAAATAACATTTCCTATAGACTTAAGCCTAATGCCTGGAAAGTGAGATCCCTTGGAACGTTAAATCATTTTAATCTTTGGTTATACTTTCCTGTTGGGTATGTATGACCATGCGTGCAGCCAAAATTAATCATTTTCTTTTTACTATGAAGGCCAGTTAAAGAGATGGAATCTTAATATGGTTTTCACATACATTTTCCTTAGTGGCTAAGGATGATGAGCACATTTTAAATGTTTCCTAGCCATTTGTGTTTCTTCTTTTGGAAACTTTATTCTTAGTTCTATAGTCCATTTTAACTGTTTTTTTCTTAGTGTTTAGTTTTTTGAGATATATATATATATATATTCCAGACACTAATCCTCTGTCAGATGTATAGCTGGAAACAATTTTTTCCCATTCTGTAAGCTGCCTTTTTACTTGGTTGACAGTTCCCTTTGCTGTGCAAAAGCTTTTTAATTTCATGAGATCTAGTTTGCTGACTGCTGGTGTTATTTCTCATCCTAAATGGAATCCTATTCAGAAAGGCTTTACCTATATGTTGAAGCATACTCTAAATTTCCTTCCAGCAGTTTTAAAGTATTGGGTCTTATGTTGAGGTCTTTGACTAACTTGGAGTTTTGTACAAGGTGAGAGATAGGAATCTAGTTTCATTCTTCTGCATGTTGATAACCATTTTTCCTAGCATTGTGTGTTAAGAATGCTATCTTTGTTCCAAAACCAGGAAGTTATAGGTGCACGGTCATATATCTGGGTCCTGTATTCTATTCCATTGATATGTGTGTGTATTTTTGACCAGTACCATGCTGATTTTATTACTTTGGTCATGTAGTATAACTCGAAATCTTGTATGGTGATACCTATCACCATATTCCTTTTGTTCAGGATTGCTTTGGCTATCCTTGGTCTTTTCAGTTCCCACATAAATTTTAAGATTTTTCTTGAATTTTAAGATAGCCCTGGAATTCTGAATGGGAATGCATTTAATCTATAACAAGCATGTGGACCTAAGCTCAGACCCCCTCAACCATGCTTGTGAGGAGTGGAGACAGGAGGATTTCTGGCCAACCAGCTCCCTGAAAAACAGTGTGCAAGATCAGTAAGATACTCTCTCTCAAATAAATAAGGTGGAGGGTAATAGAGCAGACCCAGTGATTTTCTTCTGGCCTCTACAGATACAAGGGTACTGCAGTCACACACACGTGCATACACCATACACATACGCACAGAAGAATATCATTTCAAATCTTACAAGATTCAAAGACAATTTGAAAGAAGATTAAAAAAAAATAAGGGGTGAGGAAATGGCTGAGTTGGTAGAGGGCTTGTTTTGCAAACACAAGTGCCTGAGTTCAATCTCCAGAACACCTGTGAAAATAAGCTGGTGTGATAGCATGTATTTATAATCTCAGTACTGGGAAGGCAGAACAGGCAGACCCCTAGGACTGTCTGGCCACCTGGCCTATCCTTGTTGAGTTCCAAGCCAGTAAGAAACCCAGCCTCAAAAATTAAAAGTGGACATTGCCTGATAAATGATATCTGAGGTTGTCGTCTATCCTCAACACAAATGTACACACGTGTACACATGTATGAGCAACTATACATACATCTAAAAACACATGAACACACACACAAAAGGTTAAAAATAAATATGCAAACATCAATTTAAACTTAGGGAATGTTCTTAGTAATATCTAAAACAAAAACTTATTAGACATTAAGAATGATATTTGTAGTACTAAATGAGTGACTCCATCAAGAAGATGGAATAGTTATGAACATGTATGGTGCTAACCAGAAGAGCACCAGCTAGGTTCAGTGGTCCACAGCTGTGGTCCCAGCTATTAACAGGCTGAAGCAAGAGGATAACTTGAGCTTGGAGTTTGAGATGTGTCAAATAAATGAATGAATGAATGAATGAATGAATGAATAAATAAATAAATAAATAAATAAATAAATAGAAGTTGAAGGCTATAAGATAAGACTATTGAACTAGATGGAACATCAACAAGGAACAGCTGGGACAATATTATAAAATAAGCAGACCTAAGAGATCACTCCATCCAGGAGAAACTGAAGACACAGCGCTCTTGAGTACAAAATTCTCAATGATATACCACATGCTAAGTCATAAAACAAGCTTCAATAAAACCTAAAAGGACAGAAACAATACAAAATATGTTCTCTGCCCAAAAGGGAATGAAATTAGAAAAAATTCAAAAATATAAATATCAAATAATAATCATTTATCAATATCAAATCAATATCAAACATCATATCAATATCATAACCAATATCAAATAATTAAAAAAGAAAAAGTTATAAATAAATTAAAAATAAGTAACACAGTCCTGTACTAACCAATGGTTTGAAGATGAGATCATAAAAAATACTTTGAAAGAAATGAAGATATTCATCACCCCCTAACATAGGGACCACCTCTAAAGCAGTGATCAAAGGAAATACAGAAGTTGTAAAAGCCTGTCTGTATTAAAAAAACAAAGATCTCAGGCCAACAACCTAGCCTTGCACCTTAACACACAGCAAAAAGAAGAGAGTGGCAGGTAGATGGTCCCACAAATAAAGGTACAGCTGCCAAGTCTAAAGACCCAAGTGTGGTCCCCAGAGCCACTGGGAAAGAACCATTTGTCCCCTGACCTCCACAAGAACACACACACACACTATAATAAAAAAAAGAATTGAGAAAGAAGAGCAAACTACACCTAAAGGGACAAAAATCATAATAAAAATTAGAGTAGAGATAAATGAACTAAAATAGAAACACAATGAAGAAAAGTCAATGCAATAGAAAACCAGTTGTTTGCAACAAGAAAACTTTCAAGATTTTAGCTAGAGAGAGTTTGGACTGTAACTAGTTCTGTGATCAATGATACAGAAGTGATTATCTGAGTGAGCTGAATGACTCAGTTGTTTCAGCTCTTTTGAGTACATGCCTAGCATGGAACTATTAGTTCATATGATTACTTCATGTGCGACTTTTTGAGGACCAACCAATATTTTCTAAACTGTATTGGAGAGGGTGGGGTGGGTGGTAGTGCTCTGTAATGTATCACAATTGAGCAAGACACAGAAAAAAAAGTAGCAAAAATGTAGATTAAAAGTGAAAATGTAAGCAAAAAGTTCCTCTATAGGACAGGAGCAGGCTCCAGCAAGATACCCTTGGTTTCCCTGTCTAGGGCTCCTACTTACACAGGGAGGAAGGGTCTCCGGAGTGGGGTTTTCTTTGACTGAGGAGGTAATTGACACTTCTAGGTCATGTTATATTTATGTGAATGTGCTATCCCATGATCCTCTGCCATAATCATCTGCATAAGATAAAGTCCACATACATTAGCCCTGAAATGGTTTGTGATATCCCAAAGGCTACCTTTGAGACAACTTTTTTTAGTGCATATGCGTGTTCCAGGGAATCTTGTACTGGATTTTACTTTCTTATTATGATCAGACACTTTTTGTTCATTGGAGGAGCTTTGTAAAATTTGAGGGGTGACTTTGAGCAGTCCAAGGGACAGTCATATTGGATGCTGAGTTCCAGAATTAGCATTCCTATGACTCACGGTCTGACTGCTGCCTTCCTGTTCATTTTGTATTCCCACTCAATAACTAACACTGTGTATACTCAGACATCTTTTCTTGTGTTTGTTGGCCTCTTATCTTCTTTGAAGACTTTGTTTCCTGATAAGGATTAAATCCAGGACCTTGTATATGCTTGGCAATTGCTTTCCCTCTGAGCTTCATTCCCCAGCCCTGGAGAAATATTTATTCAGGTTGCTTGGCCATTTTTTTCCCCAATTTTGTATGTTGGCTTTTCATTTTCTTAATAGTTTAGTATTAGGAAATTAGTATTTAGTATTAGTATAGGAAACACAAAAAACTCAGGATGGCTAAAAACAATCCTGATTAATAAAAGAACTACTGGAGGTCTCACCATCCCCAATTTCAAGTTGTACTACAGAGCAACAGTATAACCATGGCATTGGCATAAAAACACATACATTGATGGATAGAATAGAATTGAAGACCTAGACAAAAATCCACACACCTATGGACACCTGATTTTTTTTAAATAAAAAAGCCAGAAATACACACTAGAAAGATGACAGCATCTTCATTAAACGGTGCTAGTCAGACTGCATGGCTGCATGTAGAAGAATCCAAATGGATCCACTTATCACCCTGAACAAAACTCAACTCCAAATGGGTCAAAGACCTCAACATAAAACCAGATACAATGAATCTGATGGAAGAGAAAGTGGGGAATAGTCTCGAACTCATTGGTACAGGGAAAGACTTTCTGAACAAAACACTATTAGCACAACCACTAAGATCAACAATTAATAAATGGGACTTCATGAAACTGAAATACTTCTACATGGCAAAAGACACCATCATTCAGACAAAGTGGCAGCCTATAGAATGAGAAAAGATTTTTTTTATCAACTATACATCCAATGGAGGGCTAATATCCAAAACATATAAAGAACTCAAAAAATAGATATCAAGAAAACAACCCAAGTCAAAAATGGGGTACAGATCGAAAGAAAGAATTCTCAATAGAGGAAATTCAAATGGCTGAGAAACACTTTTAAAATTTTTTCATTATCATTAGCCTCAGGGAAGTACAATCAAAATGACTTTGAGATTCCATCTTACATCTATCAGAATGTCCAAGATCAATAACACAAGTGACATCTCATGTTGGTGAGGATATGGAGTAAGGAGAACACTCATCCATTACTGGTAGGAATGCAATCTTGTACAGCCACTATGGAAATCAGTGTGGTGGCTCCCCAGGAAATCTATCTACCTCAAGATCCAGCTATACACATTGTTGGGCATATACCCAAAGGATGCTTCATCCTATCACAAGGACATTGGCTCAACCATATTTATAACAGCCAGAAACTGGAAACAACCTAGATGCTCCTCAACAGAAGAATAGAGAAATATCATTTACACAATGGAGTATTACTCAGCTGTGAAGAAAAATGGTATCATGGTAACTTGCAGGCAAATGGATGGAACAAGAAAAAATCATCCTGAGTAAAGTAACGAAGACCCAGAAAGATAAATATAGTATGTATTCACTTACCTGTGAATATTAGCTATTAAATAAATGATAATCAAGCTACAATCAGTGGACCCAGAGAGGTTAGGTATAGAGGAAGGGACTAGGGGGATACATGGATCTCCCTGGGTGGAGAAATAGAATAGATTTTATGGGTGGACTGGGGTGGGGGTGGGGTACAGGAATGGAGGATCAAGTGGTGAGGGGGAGGGGAGATGGGGTTGAGGGAAAAAATGTGGAAACAAATTGAGGATCATTTGAGGGGTGGTATAGAAACCTAGTGCAGTGGAAACTTCTTAAAATATATGAGAGCAATTCTAATGAAGTATCCAAATAATGAGGAAGATGGAGTCCCAGCTGGTACAAAGTTCCCAGTACCAGGACTAGGTTCAAGAGAGTTGATGGCCAAACAGGTCTCATGGACATTCTCAAACAATACAGAATGTTGCCAAGACAATAAGTTGCTCTCCACAAACTGATAGCAAGGTCCCATTGCTGAAGACAACACCCACACAACTCATTGAACATGGAGAAGTCGAGCTTGTGCCTACATAGAACTTTCACCCTTATGTTCTAGTGTCTCTGGTATGGGAAAGTATGCTGCAGGCTACCAAAAGAGAAAAGTAAAGATCAACTTAGCCAAAAAAACCTTTGATCTACAATCTGTCCTGCCTGCAAAATAGGCTAGGACAATGGTAACACAAAGCTTATGGGAGTAGCCAACCGCTGTATGATTTGACTAAAGGCCCACTCCATGAGATGGGAACATACCCATACCCAACACTGCTTGGGTAACCAAGAACCAGAGACTAGATATCCCAAAGACCTAGGGTAAAACCAAATACTACTGGTCTTTTAAAAAAAAGTAACAATAGAATGGCTCCTAATAACATTCTGCTATACTCATAGATCAGTGCCTTATTCACCCATCCTCAGAGAAGCTTCCTCCTGCAGCAGATGGGAACAAATTCAGAGAGCCACAGCCAGACATTACACAGAGTCCTTGGAACACTCAGCTCTTAACAGGATGCCTCCATCAAATCCCTCCCTTAGAGTTCAGGGAACCCCACAGAAGAGGAGGCAGAAAGTGTGAGAGCCAGAGGGGATGGAGAACACCAGAAGAATAAGGCCATCTAACTCAACTGAGCAAAGCTCATATGAACTCACAGAGACAGAAGCAGCTGGCGCAGGGCTGACATGGGTCTGCACCAGGTCCTGTGTATATATTAGAGCTTTCAGTTTAGTATTTTTATAGGACTATTGAGCTGTGTAAAGGTGTGTGTTATCACACCACCACCTGTTTTTTGTTTTGTTTTGTTTTTTAATTTTCCCAAGCCAGACAGTGCCGTGGGGCAGTTATCTGCTGGAGAGATTAGGAGTGTTAGTCCACTTCATGCTATCCTATCAAACTGCTACTGACTTGGCAATTTATAAAGAAAAGAAACGTTGTTTCCCCCACTTCTGGAGGCTAGAAAATCCGGGGCCAAGGGGCTTGGTCTGGTGAGTGCCTTCATGCTACAGCATCCCGTAACAGAAGACAGAAGGACCTTCAAGTAAAAGGTACCCAAATTTGCTTTTGGAGCAATCCCACCATCACGACAACGCATCCATTTCATCAATAACTACATACTCCATTTATGCTGGCCTCTCTACCAAGACTATCAGCAGCCCTAGGTTGTTTCCCACACATCATGTAGAGAGACATCTGACCACAATGAAGGGAAAGATGAGGGGTCTACATTGCAGCACGATTTAAATACCAAATGCAGCAGTTATTGGATGATCTGTTGTTTCTGTCTGCTTCTCTTCAGCCGTCCCCCGGTCCAGGTCTGAACCTCTTCCCACACCGACCCTTATCCTCTTTGTTCTCATCTCTGCTACTTCCGAATCATTATTTATTTCTTTTTCAAGGTAAGCTGGCTATATATCGGTGCTTTCCCAACACGTTTCCTCAAAGCCACACATTCTGTCTGAAAAGCCTAGCCACAGCATTCTTCCAAAGGCAGCTGACAAAATAGTAACTTTTCTCGTCCACGTTTTTAATAGAAAAATATTGAATAAAATCACGAGGCATTCAGCAAATACTGTTTTCAACTGCCATTGGTCTACGAACCAGGCAGAGTTTTTGGATGCTGCCTTGGAACAGACAACAGCAATGAAGTTCGGCTCTCGGAGAGTTTAAGTGACAATAATAAATAAAAAGAAATGCTTAATGCATTGGGTAAAAGGGGGGGTGGGTGTTAGAAAGAGGAAACTCTAAGAAGGTAGAGGATGGCGAAGGATGCTGTTCAGATAGGATACTCAGAACAACTGTTAGGGAAGTGTCCTTTAAGCAGGGAGCTGAAGGACACAATAGAACAAATCCTGCAAATGTCAGGAAAAAGTGTCCCAGGCACACAGAGTAAACACCCGAAGCAGCTTCGAGATTTCATGCTAAGGCTGGTTAAATCCTTGGGAGAGAGGTTTTTTTTTTTTTTTTTTTTTTTTTTTTGGTTTTTTGAGGAGACAGGGTTTCTCTGTGTAGCTTTGCACCTTTCCTGGAACTCACTTGGTAGCCCAGGCCGGCCTCGAACTCACAGAGATCCGCCTGGCTCTGCCTCCTGAGTGCCGGGATTAAAGGCATGCGCCACCACCGCCCAGCACTTGGGAGAGTTTTAAGCATAGCAATGCTACCATGACCCAGAGTAGAAAAGGTGTGTGCTCACAAAGTTCATAGGCCAGTCTGCAGGAGATCAAAGTGGAAAGGGGAACCAACTGAACTATGGAGAAGGGCATGGTGGCATGTACCTATAACCCCAGCACTCTGGAAGCTAAGGCAGGAGGATTACAGGTTAGCACAGCCATAGCAAGGTATGACTGTAACTTTGTGTCCAGGGACAGAGCAATAACTAAAGGAACCATGATGAAAGTTATATAGTGGAATATGATACAGCTATTACAAATGATGCGAAACAATACACAAAGACATGGAGAAATGTTTATAGCACTAAATGTACAAACAAAGCAGGTTACAAAAGTAGATTATTTTCTGAGTCATATATTTATTTACCCAGGTATAGAATTTGATGTTAGTATGTAAAACTTTTACATATATAGAGTATTAAAGGTAGAAGGGACTGAAGAATCAGTCCTCAGTTTCTAAACTGTGGGTTGTAGCCGCATATGGAGTCACAGAAACTGAATGTAAGGGTCATGGGGTAGGGGAGCAGAATCTGACAGTAGTAAAAAGTTCTGAATATGTAACTAAAAATGGATTCAAAACCAAATGCATAATTAATCTGAGGCTTTTCTGGCAGTACATGGCCATGTTGTATCCATGACTTCCCTGCAGTTTGGTTCCGAACACACAACATGCCCCTACAGTGCCCATGCCACACAGCTACAGTGGACACTGCCTCAGACACCTGGGCTCAGACTTGAGGCCACTCTATTACATGAACTTCACTTTCTGCTCTACATATAAAGCTCTCTGTTTTTATATAAACATAGCTGTAACTACAGCAAGCAAAGAATGAATATTTTCCTACCTTCATCCCTTGGCATAAAATACCAAGTTAGTGTGTCTTTGGAACTGTGTTGTGTCAGAATGTTTGACTTTAAAATTTGCTATGTGAGTTGCTGCTTTGAGTTTCATTTAAAAAAAAGGCTTTGAATGATCTTGGGTTTGGACTTAAGACAGAATTTCTAACAGTTTCTGAAATGGCCATAAACATATTTCTGCCATTTTGTAATAACATATTTAGGCAGTGACAGTCTCAGCATTGATCAGCCCCAAAAAGCATTGAAGATGTAGTATCAAATGTTCAATCAACCATTTGTGGGGGGCAGAGGAAGTCCTGAGTGGATGCATATTATAGACATGAACATGGCCATGTCAAGGACCCCAGTACCTCAGACTCACAGAAATGGCAAGGCTTTCCCAGTGTATGCAGAAACTATGAACGGCATCTTCCTCCTCCTCCTCCGGGTTGACTGCAACCAGAGATTACTCCCCACAGATACCACAAACCTTATCCAGCTCCTGCTCATTTCCGCTGTAGTAATAAATGCAAATATGCTGGTTCTGAGTTATTGATGCATCTCTGTCTGACAGCAGAGCCCACCTGATCCCAGCTGGGGTCTGGGTATCTGTCTTCACTGTTGCCCCAGTTGCATCAATCCCCAAGCGATGAACGCTGTGGCAAAGATTTAATTCATTAGGTAAGAAGAGCAAGCACATCCATTTTATTTGCATGCAAATTTTTGTCTTTAATCAATAGTAAAATTATATGAATATCAAAGAATTGTTTGAAAATAAGCTTCAAATTTTTTTTACATTCACTTATTTGCATGTGTTTGTGTGTGCACATGTATGTGCTCTCTCACTTACATGCATATGCTTCTGTACACATGCCACAAGTGCATGTTGGGGTCAGAGAAAAACTGAGTCAACTGTCTTTTGGGACTCAAACGCAGATATATCAGACATCAGGCCTTCTTGGTTGAGTCAGAAAGTAAAGGTCTTTATATTACTGGTAAATGCTTGATTTGTTTATCTGTATTTTATACCTATTTATGTAAGGTCACAGGATTCAGGGCAGACCAAGAACTAGGATACATGTATGACTCATGTATGACTCTCAGTCTACTCCTGACCACTCATCCATTGTCAGATGCCCAATCTAACACTTATTCCATCTCCCAAGTACTTCAACTTCTGCTGATATGTATCTAAATGGGAAATTAGAAGTAATAGATCTTTACATTATTCATAATATAGTACAAATTTGCTGAATTCTAGATTTTTAAACACTAATCTATACTAGACTGAAAACATGTTTGAATTTAAAAAAAAAGGAGGGGTGTCTCAAAATATAGATACACAGATAATGTGCAGGACTTTCCACACTAATCCTGCCACTGAATATAGATAAATACACTACACATCGGCATACATTATTAAAAAAATTTGATGGTCCATGACCTTTTAAAAATTCTAGTAATAGAACACAGACATTATCAAGGAAGCAACATTCTTGAGAAGCAAAATGCTGTTTCTGTGATACCAGGAGCCATGTAAGCCCTGAATCTGCAAGTTTCTCTGCTGTGTTTGTGGACCAAGAGGGCCAGAACAGCCTGCCAGGAAACCAACAGCCCAAGCGCCTCCTTTCTTTGGTAACCTGCACAGCCCTTCACTGTCTGCTCTTCGGAGGAAACTGCTTGTCACTAACTATTCATGACTTGGATGCAGCCAGTATTACTTCGAGAAAATGTGTTCTTTCACTGTAATTTAGAAGATAACATCTGAGATTCTAAAGTACAAGAAGATAGATTCTATAAATACACTTAAATAATTATTCCCCTTCAGTGATTAGAAACAATTCCTGAGCTTAGATATAGCAGACGCCCTCCTCTGTTTTGATAAGAAAGATGATAAATGTGGAAATGGAGAGTTTTCCTTGAAGCTTTTCACTGGACAGAAAAAGTTTTGGTTTTTGTTTTGTTTTTGCAGCTATCTGGTGTGGTAAAGCAAACTTCAGATGAAGTCCTAGGGAGCGCTAATAAAATCTATTTGAAATTTAAGGTGTTTGCACTTTATTTACTCTAAATGGTTTAAAGATATTTGAATTTGTGTACTAAATTAGATCAAATTGAAAATAGAAAAGATTTGTCACAGGTATAGAGTGCATGACCAATGAAATCAAGTCCAGCTAGGAGAAGGAGTGTTTATAAATATGGGGGGAGTTGCCTCAATATTTTTATAATTTTATGTGCATTATTCTTCACATCTTAAAGCTGCCGAAGTATAGAAAAATATAGGACTTCAATAATAGTTACCAGCATGATTTGCTTTTATTACCTTTCTGTTCAGGACCCTTGTTTCCCCTTGTAGCATGTCAAATTGCCCCCAAAACCATATTATACAGCAGAGAAATGTTGTTCACACTTCACTGGCTATTGATTTACTTTATTTATTGGCACAAAATCAGCTTGAGATAAACATTTTGTCCCCCATTTCCACTATTGTAAATGGTATACTTCATTGCAAGATAGGTGAGCCCAAATGTGCAGGGTCGCAATTCGACATGGCTTTCTAATCAATGTGTGAAAAATGATCTAATGAATAATGGGTTGCACATTTCCACAAACAAATTAACCAGGGTGAGACTGAAACTAATGATTATATTTATCTAATGTAATTTCACATCTGTTACTAGTGGTAGTCTCTTTTTTATCTTTTCATCCATAGTGTCCTCAAAATTACAACTTAGCTTTTCAGAAACAGTGATAGGACATCAATTTAACCAGAAAATAGACAAATTTGTGGAAAATTTTTTTTAAATGCTAGTGGCCCTAAGAAATATGATGCAATTGTATAAAACTTAAGAATCTGGATACTTCTTGGTCATGACTTCTGTTGTGTTTCAAAGCATTACTTGGGCTTGATTTCATAGACGATGTGAACAAGTCTATCATTTGATCTTGGGAGAAGGTTGCAGTGATGTCTCAGTGGGCAAAGGCATGTGCTGCCAAGCCTAAGAATCTGAGTTCAATCCCGAGACCCACATAGTGGGAGAGAATTGACTCCTTCAAACTCCCTCTCACCTCCACAGACACACTGTGCCACCCTGCCTGCCACTAAATAAATAAATGTGAAAAAATTAATTTAAAAATTCCTTGGAAGAAGCAAAATGAGTCCACTTTATCACTGTAAGACCATTCTTAATTTTTCTTCTTCTTATCATATTTAATCCCGATTTTAAAGATTGTTTTAAGGCAGAAGCTAGTCTAACTTAGAAAAACAGTTTAATTTCAAACTTAAAAACAACAAAACCACTTAGGATACATGAGGCTCCCAGGAAAGCCAGACCAACCTATTCCACCAGAAAGTACCTAGTTCCACACAGAATAAAGCCACCCCCAGAAACCAATTTACACCAAGCACATTCTTTCCATCATGGTCTCCTGCATTCGGGCCACCTGCCAGGGACCCAGGGGAGTCTCCTACTTTAATACCAGTAGCCCAAAGGATAGAGCCTGAAGTCAAAAGGAATCCCACATAGTAAAGAAAGGAGAAGCTGTAGGGACAGAGTGCACACCAGCAATCTTCCTTGGAATACTTGCTAGCCCACACAGCCTACAGTTTACTTCTGAAACCAAATCCGTTAGTTTTTCTCCAAGGTTTCATTAGAAATCAGGCTTTGAAAACCAGGGTGGGGTGCACTCAGAGACACGCCACCTGAAGCATGGCTGTGATGGAAGATGGCATTGGCCGCTAGCACCTGCCAGCTCCAAGGAGCCTGAGAGAAGAGCCCTGGAGGCTCTGAAGGGGGGTGTAGCGGCAGAGGAGGAGTCTGCAGAGCTCTCAGTATTTCTGGAACAACTTTAAAAAGGCAGGTCCTATGGGAAGATGCTTTTAAAACTCACTTGTGTTTGGTTCAATCCTAGATCTCTGGGTCATCTAGCCTGTGGGTCCTGGTGCTCCAGGCAGTGTCAGGGTGTGCTTACCCTTCTGGCATGGGTTTTAGGCTAGACCAGTCATTGGTTGGCCACTCCCTCAATCTCTAGGTCACCCTTACCCCAGCATATCCCATAGGCAGGACAGTCTGTAGGTCAAAAGTTATATAGCTGGGTTGGTGTCCTGTACCAGGCTTTTCCTTTTGGGCCACCAACCAAATCATGACACAGAGACTTATTAGTTATGAATGCTCAACCTAGCTTAGACTCATTTCTGGATCTCTCTAATTTAAATTAACCTCTTTCTCTTTACCTACCTTTTGCCTCAGGGCTTTTTACCTTTTCCTTCTACATGTCCTACTCAGTGTGTGCTGGCTGGCAGCTGCCTGCCTGGCTGGCCCTGGGCTTCTCCTTCTTTTTCTCCCTCATTCTCTCCTTCTTCTCTAGAGCCCAGATTTCTCCTCCTGTTTATTCTCTCTGCCTACCAGCCCTGCCTATCCCTCTCCTGCTTAGCTATTGGCTGTTTAGCTTTTTATTAGGCCAGTTAGGTGCCTTAGGCAGGCAAGGTGAATCAGCAACAGATCTTTTCATAATTAAACAAATGCAGCACAAACCAATGTAACACATCTTTACATCGTTAACAAAGGCAGCAGAAACCAATGCAACACACCTTTACACAGTTAAAGTAATGTTCTGCAGCACAAACCAATGTAACACATATTTGCTCCGTTAAAATGATATCTCACAACAGTGTCCCAGTCCCTCCACTGGAAGTCTTGCCTGGTCACAGGAGAGGGCCAGTTCAGGCTACATATCCGCTATTGCCAGGAGTCTTAGCTGGGCTCATCCTTGTAGATTCCTGGGAGTTCCCTTGTGAATGCACCCCCCTTTCCAGTAGTCTCTTTTAGTATTCTCTCCCTCTACCCTCCCCCACACACACACAACCTGATCACTCCTGTTCCCATCCCCATTTGTCTGCAGTCCACTCACAAAATCTCTTCTTTTTCCCCTTCCCAGGGAGATCTGAGCATCCCCCCTTGAACCTTCTTTGTTACCTAGCCTCTCTGGGTCTGTGGATTATAGCATAGTTATCCTTTATTTTTCAGCAAATATCCACTGATGAGTGAGTACATACCATGTTTATCTTTCTGGGTCTGGGTTACCTCACTCAGGATGATTTTTTTTTTCTAGTGCCATCCATTGCCTAAGAATTTCATGATGCCATTATTTTAACAGCTGAGTAATAATCCATTGTGTAAATGTACCACATTTTCTTTATCTATTCCTCAGTTTAGGGACATCTAGGTCATTTCCAAGTTCTGGCTATTACAAATAATGTTGCTATGAACATAATTGAACAAGTGTCCTTGTGGTATGATTAAGCATCCTTTAGTCATATGTCCAGAAGTGGTATATCTGGTTCTTGTGGTAGATTGATTCCCAGTTTTCTGAGAAACTGCCATATTGATTTCCAAAGTGACTGTACAAGTTCGTATTCCCACCAGCAATGGAGGAGTGTTCCCCTTGCTCCACATCCTCTCCAGCAAGAGCTATCATTGTGTTTTTGATCTTAGCCATTCTGGAAGTGTAAGATGGAATCTCAGAGTCGTTTTAATTTGCATTAAGTGTTTTTCAGTCATTTGAGATTTTTCTGTTGAGAATTTTCTGTTTAGATCTGTACCCATTTTTAATTGGATTAAAAAATATCAATGTAATAATGCCTAACAATAATCTGCTAGATTCATAAGAGTGGTGCCTATCCTAATTGTTACCAGAGAGGTTTCATCCAGCAACTTATGAGAGCAGATGCAGAGACTCACAACCAAGTGTTAGGCAGAGCTCAGGGAATCCTGCAGAAGAAGACGAGGGAGGATTGTAGGAGCCAGAGCGGTCAAGGACACAAGAAAACTCACAGAATTAACTAAACTGGGCTCTTAGGGGCTCACAGCAACGGAACAGACAGCCAGGAAGTCTGCATGGGACTGATGTAGGCCCTCTGCACATATATTACAGTTGTCCTCTTGCGTACTCCTAACAAAGGAACAGGGGCTGTCTCTGACTCTTTTACAGGCCTTTGGGACCCTACTGCTTGTGCCTTGCCCAGCCTTAATACACGGGGATGTGCTTAGTCTTACTGTAACTTGATACACCATGTTTTGTTGATATCCATGGGAGACCTGCCCTTTCCTGAACAGCAACAGAGGAGTGGATGGGGGGGTGGGAATAGAGGGGGCATGGGTGGGAGGGGCTGGGAGGAAAGGAGGAAGAGGAAACTGCCGCAGGAATGTAAAATACATACATACATACATACATACATACATACATACATACATACATACATAAAGTGGACTCACAAAATTGAAAGGAAAGATGGTGGAGCAGAGCTGTCCGTGTGGGGCAGAATGGTGGAGCTACAGATGTGGCGACGGAAGGTATGGGAGCCATATGGAAGGAAACACGGCCTCAGTGGACAAAGAACATGGCATTACTGCATAGGGCTGGTCCTTGGCCCTCGGGCCTGCCCACGGCACAGAGCCGCTGGAGCCATGGCTGCTCACCCTGCTGGAAGAAGGGGAGCACTGCTTTCAGGCTGCAAGCAAAATGGTCATGCCCATTGATCCTCGAGGGGAGAGGTGTTTGGTGGACTGAAACGCTCCCCTGCCCAGACACTGCCTAGCCACAAGATCACCCTGACTCTGGGCAACAGCAGTATATCTAAGAGAGTCTAGGTGGTGCTCCAGTATTTATGGTGCTTCAGAAACCTTGAGTCAGACCAATGACTTGTTGCAATGAGTATTGCATGTAAAGCTGTAAAGCTGTTAGTATATATATACACATGCTGGTGACGCCCAGCAGTTTCCAATGCCGCTACAACAAAAGAATGTGGGAAGAGGCGGGAAAGACGCAGGAACACGGCAGTGCGTGTGTGGTGGAGAAAGGAACTGGAGACACTACAGTGGTGACAGGCGTGGGAGAAGGCTGCAGTGGACAGGGAAACGTGTCGCCGAGCAGGGCTGACACAGCCCCAGAATGTGCTGCCCAGCTGCACAATTGCCCTGTCTCTGAGCAACGGCAGGATGTCTGAGATAACGAATGCTTCATTTTCTGGACTGGACCTCCTCGAAAGACCTCCATGGTCCGTGCTGCTTCCAGAGGCCATGGTGGGGCTTGAGGTGATCTGTCCTGCAGCCAGAGGCCCTGTCGATGTCTGTGGTCTGTGCTTGAAGCCGTGTTGGTGTCCAGAGTCAGTGCTACTGCTGAGGGCTATGAGGGTGTCTGAGGTGCGTGCTGCAGCAGAGGGCCGTGTTGATGTCCGTAGTCTGTACTGCCACTCGAGACCGTGCTGAGGTCCACAGTACATGCTGGTGCCAGAGGCCATGTGGATGTTCATGATCCGTCCTGTCACCGGAAACCGTATGGAAGTCCATAATCTGTGCTCCTGCTGACTGTAAAGGGCAAGGAAGCTTCGTTTGCAGTGGTTGATGACTGCAGACTCACAGTTGAGAATGAGAGACACAGAAGGCCTCTCTGACAACCTCTCCCTGCTACCCCTACCCCCACACCCTACCCCACCCCCCAAATGAAAGAGTCTTGACAGGAAGTCATTGAAGAGAACTCTTTAAAATTGTGATAAGGATGCTGAAGTGCAGCTCTCCACAATAAAGGCTTCAAAGTGAGGGCAGGGGATGGTGGAGGGTTGGGGGAGGACTCAGTTTTCTTTAAGGGGTGGCCACTGGGAGTGTGACCATGTTCCAGTGAGTATTTGGACAACACAAATTGGACTTGGTTATTTTTCTCCTTTTTTTGTGTGTGTGTGTGGGGAGGTGACAAGGAGGGGGGGACCAAGAAGGACTGGGAAGTGAGTGTAAACGAGGTGCATTATGTGAAATTCCCAAGTAATCAATGCAAACAGTATGTTGGAACAAAAAGAAAGAAAACCAGAGTGGGCCTACAAACCCCACTCCTTGATTTGGTTTACAAACAGAAAAGCTGGGAAGAGAGACATGTTTAATAATCCATAGAAAGAAAATGCTTCAGCAGGAGCAGGTCTCAGTTTGATGAACTATCAAACTTTCTTGAATCCTAAAAATATAGGGCCCCAAAGACCTTTTATTTATAGGTTATTTGGATATGTACAGTATTAAAAATAAAAACTGATGCTGGGCAGTGGTGGCACATGCCTGTAATCCCAGGACTTGGGAGGCAGAGGCAGGTGGATCTTTATGAGTTCAAGGCCAGCCTGGTCTAGAGTGAGTTACAGGACAGCTAGGGCTACACAGAGAAACCCTGTCTCCAAAACAAATATGTGTGTGTGTGTGTGTGTGTGTGTGTGTGTGTGTGTGTGTGTAATTCTCAAAGGTATTTACTCATTAATTCATTTTAAAATCATGAGAATAAGCCTATTATATGTTAACATAACTAAGGTTGTATTTAAAATAACTGTAATTCAGGGGCAGCAAGACGCTCAGCCAATAAAGGCACTTGTCATGAAGCCTGAGGACCTGAGTTCAAGCCCCAGAATCCACATAGTTGGGAGATGGGAAGCACATATCCCTCTGGCCTCTGAACTTGCACACACACACACACACACACACACACACACACACAAATAAATAAACGTAAATGTTTAATTAAAAGAATTCCTTCTTCACCTTCCCTCTCCCACCCCCACCCCCCAAAAATACTGTCTTAATAAGAGGACAGCTTGAATCTTATAAATGAGCCTGGCTTCAATTTGTCAAGGTATGTTGATTTACTGAAACATATAAAGTGAATCCAGCCACATATGTGTGTGTGTAGTGGGAAATGAGATATTATTTTGCTCTGTGAATAACTGCAGGTAGATTTAATAATAAACAAAGGCCTCTGGCTGTCAGTCTAATTATAGGATCAGAATCGTATTATGGACGTTTTCCTACCTGGAAGCATATTTAAGCTGGCGGTGATGATGCACTCCTATAATCAGCATTTGAGATGTGGTAGCCAGAGAATCAAGACTTTAGGGTCTTTCTTGGCTAAATAACAAACTGGAGGCCAGCCTGATCCTGCTGAGAGGGAGGGAGGGAAGGAGAAGGAAGGGAGGGAGGGAGGGAGGGAGGGAGGGAGGGAGGGAGGGAGGGGCTATATTAGTTCATTGTACACTTTGGCCTTTGTGTTTGTTCGACTTCTCAGTGCTAGGGCTCAGAGTCAAGCCTGGTACATGCTAGGAAAGTCCTCCAGCACTGAGCTCTACACTCAGTCCTCATCTGGATAGATCTGTCACTACCATGCATGAGTTATTGGTTCACTGACACAGATCTTTCAAGTGATGTTTCATCACACCATATTTTACATCAATGAATATGAGTACCAGTCTCAGCAGGAAGTCTTTAGATGGTGGGATACCATCAAGCTCACAGTTCATCCCAGTTCCCTAACTTTCTAATTTTTACTTGAGTTCAAAAATTAACGCTAGCAATACTATCAGTTGTTTCCTTGAAAATTTTCATGAAAAATCACTTTATTGTTTGAGATGTCTTTCAACTTCTGAACTCTGAATAATCACCATTTGTCAGCTGGTCTAAGGGAAAGTATTCCAGGAAAAGGACATCTGGTTAAGTGCATAGTTCATTCATACAGAGCTTTATTTGGGGAACCACCATACTGTGATGTGCAGGCAAAGGTGTTCCATGCAGGCTTCCCTTTCATCATCCAGAATATTGTAAGGATGTTTACTCAAGAGTTGAGACATCAACAATTGCCTTAAACATTTTTCCTTTCATTACACGTATGTTAATAGAAATACAATCACAGCCAGCACAGGGTGGCAGGCAGCATAGTGCTGAGTCACTGGAATATGAGTGGCTTGATCAGCCACTGCTTCTGAACCATCAGAGGAAAGAGCCACAATGCGGAAGGAGGACATTTGTCACCTTGGGAAATGCTTCTTGCTCCCACAGCTCATGAAAGGGACCCACAGACCTCTGCGAACCACTCTGAGAATTACTGCCCCAGAGTTCACTCTGTATGTATATACGGGGAAGGCACTGAGAGAGGGCAGGAAATGCTTTCTAAAACCAATCCAGAAACTTCCAAGAAAAGGTATCTTGAACATTATTGAATGTTCGTTTAATTTAGTTATCTTTATAGTTCGTCTAATTTTAAATAATTACCCCATTTTGTTCTCTATCATGCCCTGACCCTAATCCACTCCTCAATCAGTAATGTTACCAGAAACAACCATTGGAAAATTACAAATGAAATTTCATAGTTCTGCCTACACCAGCAAATGCTTCTGAGGGTTTGAGCCCTGTTCTGGCTTCTTTTAGGTCGACTTGACACAAGCTAGAGTCATCTAACAGAAGGGAAGGAACCTCGACTGAGAAATTGCCTCCATCAGACCAGGCTGTGGGCAAAACTGTAGGACTTTTTTTTTTTTTAATTAGTGACTGGTGTGGGAGGGCCTAAACCATCGTGGGTGGTACTGTCCATGGGCTGGTGGTCCTGGAGGCTATGAGAAAGCAAGCTGAGCAAGCCAAGAGGAGCAAGCCAATAGCAGCCCTCCTCCATGGCCTCGGCATCAGCTCCTGCCTCCAGGTTCCTGGCCTGTGTGAGTTCCTGTCCTGGCTTCCCTCAGTGGACTGTAATTCAGGATAGGTAAGACTTTTCCTCCCCAAGTTGCTTTTGGTCATGTTTCATCACAGCAATAGTAACCTTAACTAAGACAAGCCCCCTTGATAATCAAAATTAAAAGAGAATCTAATTTTCTCTAGATATTACATACGTCTTTATGTGTTCTGTCTATATTCGAATGCAGTGCGCCCTGAGACAGGGACTTGTTTTGTTTATTACTTTATCCTTAGTTCACACAACAGTACCTGGCTCATGACAGGCACTCAACCACTATTTCCTGAGTGAGTGTGCCAGGTGAGTAAGCGCCACACAAAGGACAAGCCTAAAATGACGAAACTGATCGTTTCATAAACACGTCCAAATGAGTGCCTTAATCTTCAAAATAATCGCTTGGTGAGACTGTAGCATTTTTAGTGATGCTGCCCTTGGATTCTGAAATACTTCAGCTTGAATTCTAGTTTTAGCAATTACCACCAAATGATATGAAACTGGCCAATGACTAAACCTCTTTGACATTGTGTCCTTGATTGAAAAACGAGAGGAAAATTACTGTTTCACAGAGGTATTGTGAGAATGAAGTGACATCTGTAAAAATAATTCCTAGCAACTAGGATACAATAATAAGTACATGTTAAGTTAAATGCTGGTGTCTATCTTCTTCCTCCTTCTTTTTTTCCTTCCAACCTCAAACTGCTTCTATACAATGTCCGTCCCTACTTCTCAGTCTATATGGTTTGACTGCCACTTCAGAACCAGATGAATGGTTTGCGCCTACATAGTCCGTGCAGCATTTCCCTGGGAATACTCATTTGTAAAGGTGACTGCATACCTTGGAGTCACTGAAACTTGATATTACTGTGTAGAATCCTGGGAGACAGTACAAGTGGGGCTACCTTTTCCTCTGACAATATACAGGTTGGCACTGTTACAGCCATCCTAGAACCAAGGGAAAGAATGTTTCTGAGAATGGAACCCAATCAGAAGTCAGAACCGAAGGACACAGGTACAGGATAAGGAAGAACGAGGTTCTGAGAACAGTGTTTGGTAATGAATTCAGCCTGGCCCTTACAGTCATGGGAAATCTTTGGGAATTCTAGGTGATTTTCAATGGGCCATTACCCTGGGATTTGTTTTTTTGTTTGTTTGTTTTTTGTTTTTTGAAACGTGTTATTTGCAAGGGGGAAGGGTGTTGTTTTTATTTCTGAATTGAGATTTGCCTATTTGGAGTTAATTTGCTGACTGAGTTTTTCTTTATGTCTTTTTTATTCAGGTCACCTTTCTTCTTTCAGCAGACGTGTTTACAATGTTCACAGAAGGACTGGGATGTTGATTTCCATTTGGGACTACAGCCTCTACCCCAGGTCTCCTGCTTATCGGCTGCAGTATGGTGCTGTCAGCATTTTGGTCAAGGAGCTTGGAGCAAGTGTGCCCTTGCAATGTGCACTGGTCCTGTGTCTTAAGGCCAGAGAGGGAAACTGGAGAGTCCCAGTCAGGCAGCTGGCAAAGTTCTGCTGAGTCTCGAAGGGAGTGAGTAGCCTGGATCTCCTCAACCCCCTGTGTTGGCTGGAGAGTCCCCTGTGGGAGGGAAAGGGCCAGGAGGAGGTGGGAGTCCCCGGCAAGCAGCCAGTGATTGCCAGAATGGAGGAGGCTTGTGAAGGGAAGCAAGCACACATCCGCGGACTAATGTAAGTGCTGCTGAGGAGGATGGGAGCATGGGAGCCAAGTCTGCCCTTCTGCATTTGGAATTCCTGTGGCTTTAATTAAGCTACAAGTCTAGGTTCTCAAAGCATTCAGTTAACTTTTCAAAGAAACCACACAGTAATTACAACTCAAGTCACACCTTTAGAGATATGCAATGTAGTAATGAAGCATTTCAAGCTATTAGTAACATTTATTTAAAAAAAACAAAACAAAAACCCTAGACCCAATTGCATATGTTCCCTTGGTGGGGTTACTAAGATCTAAGTGCTCGAGTTCCACACAGTTAATACTAGTTCTCATTTACATATCAGAAGGTCTTGTTGTCAGACACACAGACAGCTAATTAGTGACAACACTAATTTTCCAAATATTTTTAATTGTGTATGATGTGGGTGGGAGAGATGGCTCAGCAAGTAAAGCACTTTCCACACAAGCCTGGTGACCCAAGTTCAAGTCCCAGGACTCATATAAAGGTGGGAGAAAAGAGGACCAACTCCACAAAGTTGTCCTCTGGCCTCCACATGCACACCATGACACATCCACCCATACGTGTATGTGTGTGTGTGTGTGTGTGTGTGTGTGTGTGTGTGTGTGCATGCTACATGATGAACATAGGGTGGGAGGACAAGCGAAGAATAAAAACTCTCTTTGGTATTTGTTGAAGAAAAGAATGAAAATTGTAACAGTAGGTAGAAGGTTAGCCCTCTTTCTTTAAGGTCATTTGTGGGGATGGCATAGAAAGACACAAGAGTGGCTTCATGGTCAAGTTATGTTGAAGCCACACCTAAGAGCACTTTGGATGACCTCTCTTTAGT
>CABHPH010130319.1:0-17202 GCA_902168325.1 Peromyscus nudipes
CAACCGTGCTTCAGAGTGACAGCCATTAAAAGTGTCCTCCAGGGAAAAAATGGGGTTCTGCCTCTCCCAGATATAACACAGCAAGAAAAAGGTGCCTGCCCCTCCTCACTTGCTACACAGAAATGAATCCACTATTGTTGCATTTTGGCTGGGTAGCTTGTTGACCCTTAGAGCTGAGAATGAATGTGTAAAGCCCCAGGGCTACAGAGGCCTCACATAAGTGCCTCTGTCCACAGTGAGCAGGGTGAGATACAAGGTTCCTGGCTTGGGCAGAAGGGAGTCTCAGAAGCCTGAGAAAGAATCCACAGCAACCAGAACCTCCATGGGATGCCTGTGCCTAAGTCAGAAGCAGTCTTCACTTCTTAGCCCATTTATTGTGGGAGTCAGAATTCAGTTTGGAAAAGCCCTTTTTAATACTCCAAGTTAAACTAGGCTCCCCAGACTTGTTTGCCAAGTGGGGTCCACATTTTCTCAGGCTTCAAATGCAAACTTTCTCCCTCTCTCCCGATGTTAAAATGTCACTTCATGTACTCTGCACCTAGGATCCCAGGCCTCTCTACCAGTGCTTTTAAGAGCCAGCTTGGCCCTGCTTTCGCTATGAAAGTGGGAACAGCAGGGCGTTTATGGTCGTACTTACCAGGCACAGCACCAAGGTGACGAAGGATGGACCCTGTGTTATTGGGGAGGACGGTGAGGTTCCATCCATGCCTGCAGAGGGAAAGATGGGGGCTGTAACAAGCTGGTGAGGAAGGGCACTATCTAGTCCCCAAAATATGGACAAGAGTCTGGACCATTACCTTGAAAAGGGCTCTGATTTTCCCACCGGGAACCCGCTGCCATGAGTATTAGTGTCCACCTTTCCGCAGTGGACTGCCACATGACAGTCCTTCTCTTCCACTAACCTCCAGTACTCTTGCTGTAGAGAAGAGGAAGGCCAGTCATTTCCTATGTGGTACATGAAGCCCAAGAAAGTTGGAACACTATACAGAACAAGGTGTCTGTGAGAAAATTCCCATGAGCAGCTCCCTCAGCACCTAAGGCAATGGTGCTGTCACATCTGAGGGTTGGAGGTTTGTGACCTCTGGGATGACAGCACTGTCAAGCACTATCAGCAGAAGCCACCCCTACGGACTGTGAGGATGAGTGGAGTAACTGAGTGTGGTTTATGCAGCTAGAAACCCTGACACATTGTGCCTGAAGCTTGAGACACCCCACTCAGGGACATAACCAGTCAGTTTGTGCAGGAGGTGCTGGAGTGAGAAAGTAGACCAGAGGCTGCCAGGCAGAGGGGAAAGTTAGTCTTCAAGGGGTTCAGAGGACTGAACTTTGATTTGGGACAGTTGTCACTGATGTTTGTACAATAATGTGAAGAGACAATCTCACAGAAATGTTTTTATTTAAACAACTTTCACTCAAATGTTTGGACCTGAGTTTCGATTCCCAAAACCTAAGTAAAATTGGATGCAGTAGTGTCTGTCCCTCTGTGACCCCAGCATACCTAGGGCAATTTAGCAAGTAGACATGCTCATAGGGCACCTAGCCTGGCACAGGCAGTGGTGAACCTTGCTGAGCTCAAACAAGGCACGGAGGCCAAAGAGCCTGGTGACCTCAGTATACTCAGGGTAATCCCTGAAAACCATATAAATTGTACCTCCACATGCATTTCCCAAACACACACACACACACACACACACACACACGGACTCATTCCAAATCCAGTCACTGTCCACCAGGAGAGAGAAAAAGGCCTGCTGTTTTTATAAGAGTCCAAGGTACCAGCCAGGCACAAACTGAAAACTGAGTTTCAGCAAACCTTCACTTTTGCTTTTAAACATTCAGGTAATAATGGCTATGGAAATATCTATCTAGTCTTTCTGAGAGAAGAAAAAAAAAAACATTTCCTGAATAGAAGCCTGTAAAATGAGCTATGGACAGTAATAACAATCAGCACCTCCTGCAGATGTCAAAGCTGAGCCCTCTCATCGGGCATGTCTGCCACAGTGTCACGAGGCATCAAGAAGCAACTGTGACGGTCACATGGGTGTCAGACCAGTCCAAGGTAATGGCCACCCTAGGCAGAGCTGAACATGAGGTTGAGAGTGGATGTCAAGCCCCAGGTCACAGGGCTGGGATGGGAAGAGTGTGATCAGCAAAACTGATTTTTCTTCCAAAGCCCTGAGACTTTCTTCCCTGAGCCCATCGGGAAAAACTACACCTTCAACACTCTTCTCTTCCCAGCTACAACTGCTCTGAGCCAGGGATCTGAACTGGCTTCTTTCCCTTTACAAACCAACCACTGCTGGGTTCCTATGTCTCTCTTGGGCTCTGGCCAGGGACTGTAAACAAACAGGACTGGCTCCATCCTCCAGCACCTCACACTTACCAGCCACTAATTGGGCACACAAGAGCTCACTGTCTTTCCAGCATTGCACTAACTCCAAGGAGAGAGCTGGCAATGGCACAAAAATGGCGACCTGCCAATCCCATTACATGAAGAACGGGAGAGGAGAAAAGCATACCATGACTTCAGGGAATTCCAAACATTCTCCTCCAGAACACACAGGGAGGATAGGAAGAGGCAGTTTACTGGGAACGAAAACTGCTAGCTAGAGCAGTGATGGGAACCCAGACAGGCCCCTCAGAGCCCTCCAGCAGGGGCCATGGAATTCCAGTCTTCAATCGACTAATTTTGGCCCAAGAGAAAATGCCTGGATGTTCCAGTTCAGACACACAGGACAACCCCAGTCCGTGTGCCCTGTCATGCTACACCAAGCCTGAGGGCCCCTCCGAGTGTCCCAGGAGGTTGTATGGAACTGACCAACCTACCTCGATCTCTGCTGGTGCAGGCTCCTTGCTGAAACACATGTTCATGATGTTTCTTGCTGTTCGATAAAAAGTTGTTAGAGAAACAGATCTTCCCTGAAACAAAGAAAACATCAAAGAGCACAGCTTAAGACAGAGGTAAGCCTTGGCTTTATATCACGTCATAAATCTGTCACAGGTCTCAGACCAATGGCTTGCCTGTGGGGACAGGCCACACTACGTTCTCAATACGTGACAGCATCCCCATAAGTGTGCGATCCCAGCATACTCTGCCTCCAGAGCACTAACTAGCAGTAAACATGAAGACCGTAGAATTTGGGCTTTCTCTCCAGCAAGACAGGGCTCTGGATGAAGTTCTCAGGCTGAGAAAGTGACTTTCCTCACAACTTGAAATCTTTCCCAACTTTCTCTTCCTATAAATTAAGTGCACAGAAAACCTGATTTCCCACTACCTATGGCAGGCACACTAAGCAGGGGTGATGGGCATGCTGGTGCTGCCATCAGTGCCCACGGTGGTGAGAAGCGGTGTCAAGCACATCAGGTTTTTCCAATTCGATCTAAAAATATCTTTGACGAAGCAGGTTTATAAAAACAAGAAAAACTTCCTTGGGTCTGACACACTCTCACAGTACTGGCTTTAAACAGAATGGAGAACACCTCATTTCAGAAGGTGCTGTTTTGGAGTCACAGGATTTAATGAGTGCTTTAATTAATGAGGGAAGACAGCTTTCCAGTCGTTTAAGATACACACCAAACAAAGCAGCAATCAGTCCCCAGGTCAGTTCTCCATTTTCACAAAAGCAATTTCAGAAGCACAGCTGAGTGAGCTGTAGGGAGATGTTCTCAGAAGCAGCTCAAGGAGTTGAAGAACCAGATGAAGACCAAACACTTTCCGAGTCTACTAACAGACAAACTTATAGAAATGCCTAGAGCCCAGAACAGCTCTAAGCTGGAAGCCTGGGCAGCAGCCGAGGTCTGCTTGTCAGGCCGAGCCTCCAGATGGGATGAAGTAGGACCCAGGGCAAGCCAAACTCTTCCAGGAGGCCCTATGGTTTATGGTAGCATAACCAGCGGGACAGGTTGGAGCCTGAAATGGCATGGCCACAGGAACTTGGCAGACAGCTAGTGAAGATGGTGACTGACCTAGTCAGTGCAGCAGAAATCTATCTATCTAACTCAGTACTCCTAGGAGGTGCATGCACCAGGAGAAAGCCAAATCAAGACCTATGCCAACAGTTCTTCCCTTCGGGGATTCCAGACAGAGACCACAGGGAAGTCTGTCAGAGGTTTCAACTTGTTCACATTTTAGCGTCTACAAGCTGGCTGGCCCTGGAGTGCCTTTCACTCTTCCCACTTCCCCTCAAGCAGGCCAAGAGAGAGGAGCCCCAAATTTTGAGGAGCAGCAGCCAAGAAACACTGCAAACTGTTCTTCAGCAGGGATTTGTACTGGGACATCAGAAGTAATTCCACTTTCCAGTCTCTCTCCCACCACTTCTGTGCTGTTAATGGAGAGATTTGTGTTCTAATTTTTTTGTTCCAGCTCTCTACCCCAAGACCTAACAGCACTGGGCTGGAACTGGAAGTCAGCGGGCCTTTTGGAACAGAGTAAGGAGGGAGAGAAAGCATTCTCAGAGCTCACAACCCAGCCTGAGCAGCCCTGAGAAAAGCAGTGCTTAGAGGAAAGGCCAGACCCAGAGGCACAGAACCGACAGATGTAGCTCATCTGCTGTGTCCTGGAAGATATGCAAACATAAGTAAAACAACACACAGCATTTAAGGGGAGCCAGAAAAGTCCGGGGAGGCAAACAACTCACCCATATCCTATGATTCCAAGCTTCAAACCTGAAATATTGGCTACTTAACTGCTCAGCCGCCCTAGGCAGGTCCAAATGTCTATTATTGGTATACCAGGCAAAATTCTGTTGGTGGTATCAGCTATCCCAAGAATCTGAGTGTATGTCTCTCTAAAGTACATGGTAAAATCACCACTGGGACAGTACCATGGGAACATGAAAGGTACTGTCTCTGTGTGCTTCCACAAGGTTGTCAAATACTATGATGAAACTTGCCGAATGCTAGCACCTTAATAAGAAACAGTCCACCCTCCAGAACCAATTGCAAAAAGTTCCCTTTATTTTTTTTCTCCTCTATGATATTCAGTCACAGCAACTTGAAAGAGACTAAGACCGTATCCTAGCACTCACCCCAGCAGAACAGTCAGCCTCCTCTGGCTCCACCAGGGCAAGGTACACACTATTCCTAGCCACCCTGCATGTTATGGGCAACCCACAGAGCCTCTTACCTTATAGATGCACTTGTGGAAGTCATTGAGGACACCTTTGTCCTCTTCCTCCTCTTTGACCACTTCTTTTTCCTGAGCGAACAATCGCCGCCGGCCTGTCTTGAGTGGGGCCTGGCCCACCTCCTTGAGCTTGCTACGGAAGCCGTTCCTGGGTGTAACACCATGGATGAGCCCATTTTTGGGCTCAAAGCGAGGCAGGGAGTGGAACTTGTGATGGTCATTCTCTGTGTGCCCCTCTAATGGCCCTTTGCGCTTCTCTAGGATCTCCTTCTCCATCAGCACCTCCTTCTCCAGCCGTCGGTGCTCCTCAGGGGACAAGGAGTCATAGGAGAGCAGGTACTGGCAGTAGGCCTCCTGCAGCTTGGCCAGCCGATCCTGGGCAGTTTTAGGAATGCGCAGCATGTCTGCTAGTTTGTTCCATTTTTTGAGGTCAGTCACTTGCTGCATGCCGCCCATCTCATTAATCAGCCGGAAAAAGCAGGCCAGGTCAAGCTCACAGCCTCCTGGGCAGTGATGGGGTAGAGGAAATGGTTAAGGAGGACATAAAAGAGGAACCCCTCCCCAACCAGGGGCTCCCACCAGGCTCCATGGTTAGAGCAGGAAGTAGCTAGTGTACAGCTATGAACATTATTGGTCATTGAGTACTAGGAGACAAAGCAAATTGAGGGACCATCCCCCTTAGGAAGGTGACCAAGAAAGGTATCTGAAGAACTGAAGGATAGAAAGAGGTAGCCATGGCATAGGGGAGGATGCATGCAACGGGACCCACGTTGTAGACCAACACAGAAGGTAGAGGGGAGAGGGATGGGTTGGCAGGGCTAAGGCGAGCTTAGAGCATCTTCCCCATAACCTAACTCTCATTCACAACACAGAAACCACAGTTGCTCAAGGCACAGAGGATGCTCATCTCAGAAGATGATGAGAGTGTAAATGTGTATCAAATATGGACTGTGTAGCTCAGTGGTACAACACTTGCCTAGCCTGTGCAAAACACACAAACCAAAACTAAAGCCAACAAATTCATCTCATGGATTTAAATGCAGACCATATCACTCTAACCCCCTGGATGGAAAATGGAGAAGCCGCCTCACTGGAAAGAGGAATAAACTATCAACAACAACACAGCAGTGGAACAAAATAAAAACAACCAAGAAACCCAGCCTTCAATCCCAGAAGCAGGGCTGCACTGACATCCAAATTCAAAGAAGCGTGGCTCCAGATGACACAGTGACAGGACAGGCTACTGTGACCCAACAAGGGGGAGTTCTGTCCATCTGGCTAGAGACTGAGTCACGGAACTGTCCTGTTAGGAGGCAGAAGAAGACAGCAGCCTGGATGCATTTACTGCAATACAGGACACCAGGGTTGATTTGGTTGGGAGCACAAGTAAGGAGAGAAGCGCTCCTAAGGAAACCATCCGCAGACCTAGCATCAGTACATTATGGTCTCACAAAATTACAGTAACACACATATAAAGTAGGCTTCTGTCTTGTACCTCTCAAGTCTTCCTACATGAAATGAAGCCCTCCAGGCTTGCCAGCCAACATGGCCCAGGACACAAGCTACATACAAGGACTTTGTTATCTTCTTGGGTGCTTTCAAAAATCAGAGTCCCTGTTAGCACATGCAGTGCTTGCAAAGTCGCTTATAGGACTCTTGCCTGGCACCATCACCCCTCATTCCATGGCCATAGGGTGACTGGGTGACAGATACCCTGTACCACCAACGCTTCACTTACTAAATGCCCTCTGGGAAGACAAGGTCTTCAGGAGACACTGTCACAAAAAGGTTCATGTAATCACTGTGGTGAATTTGAGAAACTAGTTAAACATTAACTAGTCCTGACCAATGGAAGCCCTAGATGGCAAAGGAACACATGAGTGAGGATGGAGTGACTCATGGCTTATGTATATGGTACTAGTTAAGCAATCAGGTTAGAGGGAAAATCAACTACATAACCAGAACTCTCTGGGCTATCATGGCAATGGTACTTACCATCTCACCTGTGCCCCAACACAAAAGCACTGTACTCCGAGAGGGAATTAGAATGGCCCCTACCTACCACAGGTCTCACCAAGGCAGGACTCTGGGGTTCACTTGCCTCTGGGTTACCTGAGGGCCTGGGTGAAAGTAAGGGAGTATATACACCTCCCCACGTCTAAGGAGCACTATCCAAAGCCTGCCATGCCATCTCTGGCAGCAGGAAATCCTCATCAGGCATAGTTCCTGAGGAGAGGAACTATGAAATCTCTACCTGCTTATCCACACTCTTGTCTCTGGGGTGACCTCAGGGGAGCCATTCCAGACCTTCCAACCACAGACATGGCACTGCTTCTTCACAAGAGCTGAAGACAACAGGGAGGGGTAGTGGGCAACACTGCTATCTGCCTTGAAGGACTGGCCCCTTAGTACAAGTCACTTGGCCTTCACTGGAGAAGTCCATCCTGGAGTACCAGGACTAACAGAGGGGAAGGAGTCACGAGAGGGGACAGGAGAAGGCAAAAGGAGTCATGCCTACCCCGTACCCTGCTGCAGGAAAGGCATTCAGCTTTCCAAGACATGCACCCACAACAGCAGTTCTTGGGGTGACCTCTCCAGTACTAGCCAAACTAAACCAGCCCTCCAAAGAAATGGAATACAGTCCCTTTATGTCCAGAGAAGGTCCATTTTGCTCACCAAAGAAACTGAAGAAAAAGGGGGTTAGGGGACAGAGACAGATGAGGACAAGAGGGATGCAAAAATGGCACAGAGCTTACAGGTTTTTGTAGGTTGCGTTGTAAGGCCATCCAAGTTGGATTAAAGTACAAAACCCTGAAGCCCCACAATGTAATGGTATTGTTAAAATAAGGTCACCCAGGCAGGCCTTACCACCTCCTCACGGGTGTGCTTTAAGGAGATATTCAGACAGAGACAGGAAACACTCTGAGAAGACATAAGGTGCAGGTGGCCCACTACAAGACGCAGAAAGACACTAGCAGAAACCAACCCTGCCAGCAGGCCGAATTAGAAAACAAGTCTGGTTTTGAAGCCACCAGTCCGTGGCCCTTTGTTGCAGCAGCCTGAAATCCTCAGCCCATCCCTGGACACTACTCAACTCCAGCAGTAAAAGACAGCCCAGCATGGGGCCTAGGATCTAGCACCAAGAGGAAGCCCCCTGGTCTATGGGCCACCGATTCCAAACTTCTTACAGAAAGCATCTAGGACCAGGGGAAGAGGGGCTCCACTAGAGCAAGAAAATGAGTTGACAAGTCCACCTACTCCCATGCTAGGGATCATGGACAAGCTGAGAGAGGAGCCACTCAACCCCATGCCTTACCTATGAGGGGGAGTTCATCCATGGTGATGCCCTGAGATCTGAGGTGCTTTTTTATGCAGGCTAGCCGCTGTACATTGGGGCCCCAGCGCCGGCCCAGCTTATGGATGTGCTGGATCTGCGTGACAAAGCGCATCTCATCGTTGAGCTTGCACTCTGGCCGCCAGTCCGAAGGGGGAATCACACGACACATCCCATACTTCTCCACCTGAGCACGTACTGACTCAATGTAGATGAGAGGGTCATGGAATTCCTTGGCGGAGGGCCTGAGGACAGGGATCTCGTCCATCGCTGTCCACCCAGACTTGCCGATCCCCTTCTCTGGCTTGCCCTGCGGATCATGCGGCTTGTGCGAGGACTCGGGTTGCGAGGTAGAACGATTTTCACAGGGGGTGCCCTCTGCCTTGCCATGTGCTTGTTTGCCCGGCATGTTCTTACCAGCCGTGGTCCGCTTCGGCCGATTCCTTTCCAAACTTCGCTCGGGCACTTCTTTCTTCACGTGTCCATTCAGCAGAGACTTCTCTGCTGAAGCCTTTTTGCCAGGGGCTTCGGCAATGCCTGCTGCCCCTTTCATCTTCTTAGGGGGTGACTGCGGCTTGTCCACCTGCTGTGCCTCTTCCAGTCTCCTCTTGGAATTCCGCAGCCCCTCCCTCAGCTGCCGCCCCCCCCACCTCCTTAGTGCATGACTTTGGGTTCAACCTGCTGCTGGCCTTGAGGCCACTGGCAGCAGGCCCGGTGGACGTGGACGCCCCCCCGAGGGATAGCACCTGTTTGCGGGTTTTTGCATTGCTACTTTCAGTTTTCCCTGAGATTGTGTGGTTGACAGCTGAACTGGGCTTGTGGTGGGTGGGTTTGGTTTCCTTGACCAGTTCTCTCTTGGCTTTGGTGTATGTGACAGTCCCCTTGGTCACTGTGGCAGTGTACTTCACAGTTTTGGATGGTGAAGGTCTGACTTCTCGGATCTTTTTGGCACTGGTTGTACCTGCACCCAGAGATGACATTCGAGTGACTCCATTTACCTTAGACACCTACGGAGGCAGCAGAAGTAGGGACAAGAGAAAGAATTAGTTCCCAGGCAGAATCAGTAAGAAAGGACTATTGCAGTTGCTGGTGACAGACTTGGCTCAGAAGAGAGTGGGGACAGCAGACAACCAAGGTAGAAACCCATCAAGGATTAGTCTGCGATACTAGCATGAGGCTCTTTTCAACACATCTAGCATCATCTTACCCCAGACTGTGCAGACTGGCCTGCTGCATTCGTGATGTGTCTGTATACCAGCACTTCTTTGCATAATGCTCAGAAAGCCTTGGGGTCCATAGTGAATACCCTATACATGGACCTAACAATCACCTATGCCGAGTTTCTCCTAATCCGTAACAGCAAGATCCTGTTCATTTGAGAAAAGTGAGCAATAGTTTCTAAAACTATATAAAATAGTGTGTGTGTGTGTGTGTGTGTGTGTGTGTGTGTGTGTATAATCTCTGTTCCAAACACGGCTGTTTGCTATCTTGTGTGTGATTCACACAACTGTGTAGCCAACACACAAAATATGAAACCCAACTATGATACTGGAAAAAAACGAAAACAAAAACCATACACTATGGAAGGAAAACGGCAGGACCCAAGTGCCTTGGCTCCAAATCACAGGCCAAGCCCATAGGCATGGCTGCAAACTCTCAGCAGCTACCTGCCGTCTCATCTCCATCTCTTACTGTCCCTGAGACTTACTGCACATGGACAGTCTCACTAGACGCAGGACAGACAAGCCTACCCCCTTCCGCACATGTGGTCCCTCTTTTATCACCCCTTGTAAGCCCTATCTGGATTTCTGTTGACTAGGCAGACATCCTAGACTGGTCGTTCATATGCCAGCTAATAAAACCAAGGAAAATTCCGTGAAACCAAAGGGGCGACTCGTTCAAACCGAATGGAACAGCGTGGTTCTAGCATATCCCAGAGGCCTGCGAGAACACGGAAGCACCGGATTCATCGGTTACAGGGTAGGTGGATTTACACTAAACAGCACAGCTGTGGGTTTTGCATGACATTTAGTCTCATGGGTGTCTCCTTTCATCTACAACATGAATTTTAAAAGGACCACAGGATTTTAGAGCTGTTGCCACGACCCCCAAATGAGCCTAAAACTAATACAATCACAAAAACCACAGACCTCTTCCCAGAAGAATGCTGAGCTGGGGAGCCTGGCTTGCTTGTGAGGCAGTCAGGCCAAGGCCACCAATGGTAGCTTAAAGTACCACCATGAGGCTGGATCATGACCAACCTGCTCTCACCACAAGAGATCTGGGTGATAAGCCAGGGCTAACCCAGGAACAAGTATGGTTAACTTTTGGTGGAATAAAAAAAAATAAATAAATAAAATAAAATAAAATAAAATAAAATAAAAAGAACAAATTGATAGACATCCAAATTAGTAACGGAAAGCAAAGGTTCTTGATTTATCCAAATAGATCACTGCCCTACCCCGCAAGTCTCTAAAGCCCCTGCAGTGGGTATGAGGCACATGATTTTGGAATTCCAACCAGATATTTGGGGGTTCTTTGTTGCTGTCTATGGACCACACTCTGAAAAACTGCTGAACAAGGTCTTGGTAAAGTTTGTTGTGTTGTTGGGGACGCGCAACATAGAGATGTTTTCTATGAATGCCAAAAATTATCTGTGGTCCAATAAAAAACCCAAATCCTTGATGTGACATGGCTTATGAGCCTACTCATACTTGGTCATGGAGCTCCCCTAGCTCTGGGAGGGAGACAGCACATGCCCTCTAGAGAGACACAAAATGTGGGAGGCTTCAGAACTGAAATGTGGGATTTTGGTCTCACTGTATAGCCACCACTGGACTAGAAAACCACTATGGGAACCAGGATTGCCTCAAGAGGGTGTACACCACCATGAACAGCACATTCTGGACAGTAGCCCACTACCCACCCTGTAAGTAAGTATGACTGAGAAGAGAGGGGCTCTAGAATAAAGTGGGAAACTGGTTATGAGTTTAGAAGAGAGGGAGGCAGTGTGACACCAATGAATTAGATGCAAAAATACAAGGCTGAAAGATGGTTCAGTTGATAAATGACGGTCATGCAGGCATGAAGCACTGAGTTCAATTCTCCAGCACACATGAAAATAGCTAAGCATGGTAACACACACTTTAATCCCCATACAGGGGAGGCAGAGGGAGGCATATCCCTGGGTCTTGTTGGCCAGTCACCCTAGAGGTAAATCAGTGAGCCTAGAATCAGTGAAAGACCCTCTTTCAGATACCAAGATGGACAGCTCGAGAAGCAGCTTGGGTTTGTCCTCTAGCCTATACACAACACAAAGAAACAGAGAAGGGGGGGGGGGGGGGAACCAGGGATGAGCTTGACAAGGTTCTACTAACATGAAGAAAGTAGTAAGGAAATACCTCCATTTAGTACACCTTGGTTCTATCAAATGAACCTACTGATTAAACTCCCAAATGAAAAAAAACTATTAAGACAATTAGTAAGTGCTAAATGCTAGATTTAGTTGATTTACATCTCCAGCAAGAAGGACACCAAGAGATAGGTAGCTAGGTACAGATAGTGGGCAAGGCAGGTCTCTGGAATGGTGCTATATGCAAGGGAGATGGTAGAGGAATACATGCTATGGGCTTTTCATGTCCCCTGCATTACTGGGGACACAGTCTGTCCCAGCAATAGGCCCAGTTCACCCTTACACAAGCAATCCAATATGGCTACTCTCTTCCTGAAGATGGGAGGCTTTCTGTCAAAAGTTCAGCCCCAGATATATACTGGCATCAAATCAGTGAGTGTTTCTCTAGCTCGTAAACCCTGAAACTCCCTAGTGTGAGCACTTTTAATGATTAATACACCTTCCACAGCCACCAGCCACACATTGAATCCTTAAGGACACACACACACACAAAAAAAATCCATATGCAGAAGACCTAGATGGTGCAACGTTCCTGGAAGTCCTTTAACCCAGCCTTTCCTCAACCCTATTAGAGGGAGTGACATGAAACCAAAGTTCCTTGTGGTCCACAGCAGATAAGGGTGAAGGTCCTTGGGACTAACTAACCCTCTGGCTTCTAGAAGCACCTGGGCTCCTTGCCAGATTACATAAACAATCAATGTGCTGCAATTCTGTATCACTATCTTCCATGGCAAAACACCACACTCTTGAGGGATGTTAGCAAAATGAACCACTAGAGTGTTGGCAAGATATATCTTGTTGCAAATCTGTTTCACTTGCTTTTTTAAGTTATCTTAAGTATAATCCACTCAAATACAATGCTTTCCTGTCAAGAAAAGACTAAGCTATGTGTGTCTCCTTGACCAGAACAATGAATTCTAATGTACAGAATGAAGTAAACTCTATCAAGAGTCCTCAACTGTAACCCTGTCCCTCATACGAAAGTTTTCCAGTGGTGGCCACAACACAGGTGGCAAGCTAAATGAGCAACCACGCCATCCCACAAGCTTGTTATACATAAAACTTGACAAGTTGAAATGGTCCCTTCTACTGAAAAAGCTTGGAACCAATCAACTGAACACAATGACACCTCCTTTACAGCACATGTTCATTGTTCAGAAACCAACATTTAATCAGTACCAACAAAGGAAGGGAGGGAGGGAGAAAAAGAAATGAGGTGCTACAATACCAGTGATGCTTTCCCAGCCTCAGATCACTACAGCACACTTGGCTTTCAGGTCAACAGACTACCTTCGTCATGTAAATAACGAGTGGCAAGAAAACCCACAAGTCACAGCTGCACATCCTAAGGTAGTGCCCATGCAAGGGAATGTGCCTCAATTTGCTGGTTCCTACAATGTACAACATAAAAATGAAAACCTTCAGCAGAACAGCTTTCTACACTTCAGTTCTGGTGGAGATTCTGGGAATAAAGTGCCATCCCTAACCCAGCTCTGGTGTCCGTGACTTCTGGGCCCACAGTCACCCACCTGTCACCTCTATCTCCTGAGAGAGCCAGAAAGTATTTGCATAAGGGTTATTTTGGGCCTTTTCCCCACTGATTTAACAAGCAGCTAAGGTGCTAGCAAGTAATATCTAACTGACCTAGTACTTGCAGCATCTCCAGAAATATAAAAAGGAAGAAAAACTGAAGGAGATAAAAACCCAGGATTTTAAGTATTCCTCCTTGTCTAGTTTTTTTTTTAGTAACAGGAATCCCCACCCCATCCCCACCCAGTGCTTAAATAAACAGGAAGGACTTGTACTTACAAGGCAGAACAGAAAATAGATGCTTGGGAATGACTACCTAAAAATGTTGTGGTGGACCAAGATTATTAAAATACAGACCTCGTTTATTACCCAGGGCCATTATTGTCACTCTTACTTATTCCCCACTAGAGGGATCGAGTGAGCTTGACCAGGAGCACAGATGTAAGTGGGGGTGATTAAAACTGTAGAACTACTTCAGACAGAAGAAGCAGGAAGACCCGGGTCTGCGGATGTACCCAACAACACAACATGGAAACAGAAAGCTAAAAACAGTACACACGGCCTCAGGAGAAGCAGGGCAAACAAAACTTCCTTGTAGCACCCACACAGGCTGAATGAGAACTGCCCACAAAAACTCTTGAAGTGGCGTTATTGGAGGTGTGTGGAGTAGGTGAGGCCTTGTTGGAGGAAGAGTCGTCACAGAGGATGAGCTTTGAGGTTTCAAGCCAGGCTCAGTGACTCATTCTCTCTTCCTGCTACCTGCAGGATCTCTCAGCTACCTCTCCAGCACCATGTCTGCCTGACTGCCATCATGCTTCCCGCCATGGACTAACCCAATGACTTGTAAGCCAGCCTAGTCAAATGGAGTTGCCGTCGACACGGTGTCTCTTCAGAGCAATAGAAACCCTAACTAAGACACTAGGATTTCATTCTGTAGAGCTTATTCCCAATTTGGTTTTCCTAAATTTACGTTCGGAATCCTTTGGCCTCTATGGATCTTATGGGACGAGGTCATTTCACCTCTATACACTTACACAAGAGGCCTCTTGTGACTAAGCATGTCATATATCCTTCCAAAAGTGTCTGGTAGCTGCCGAAGAAGACCTGTAACATCCTTGTCAACATTACAAGGAACTTCACTGACTCTCTTGGAAAGCTAGTGTTTCAAAATCCTTTCTAAGGAGCCAGGTCATGTCAGCATTCAGAGGGCTGAGTCAGGAGGCTTGTCACACTTTCAAGGATAGTTTGAGATATGCAGTGAGACCCTATCTCAAAATAAAAAAAATAATCTCTCTCCTGATAGCCCCAATAATTTGGTAATCTCACAACAACTGGCATCTGTTACTGTGTTTAAATGGAAGCCTTATTTCAGAATAACAGATGCCAAACATCTACCACAAACTCAGCCAGTTCTAAAGGCTTATGATGAGATTAGAATGGAGTGAGGTACAGACTCCGCATTCCAAGAAAAATGCAAAAGTGAAGTTCGTGTTCATGTATGTATAGTAAATGTCAGGATCCAGGGCCTTGAAGCCCAAAGACTACACCATCTACCATTACTCCTTAGTACAGGGAGAGCGCTTAGAACAGTGTCCGCCCAGGATCCATTAGAACAAGCAGAACAAAGCTGCTGCCAGCAGCACCCCTTGCAAATCACAGCCCACCCACACACATTTCCTACATTCAAATCTAAAGTTAAAGGTCAGAGTATCCTTCAGGCATTTGAGTCTAGTAATTTATATTGAGCAATTATAAAGGGATCTACAATTTGCTTTTTTATTACCACATTTTCAGAGCACTCAACTAACAAGATCTGATGATCACCCATTAAGCACCAGGAAAGCAAAGATCACATCTCAAAGGCACAGTGGAGATCAGGGTCATAACAAAATTAGAACTTGAAGGACTACATAATTACATCTAACTGACTCTGGAGGTAGGAAAGACTCTCCCATATCTGCAGGGTCCAAACCAAGAAAAGCCAAGACTGGCAGCACTCAAGTTCCAGCAGCTCACTCTACTGTGGTCTGACTGAAAATGGCCCCACAGGCTCATACCCATGTGAATGCTTTATTCCCAATTGGTAGCCTGTTGAGGATTAGGAGGTGTGACTTTGTTGGAGTAGGTGTGTCAATGGGGGTAGGTTGTGAAGTATCAAAAGCCCAGACCAGGCCCAGTGCCATTCTCTCTTCTGGCTGCCAGAGGAACAGGATAAGTTAACAGTTAAGTCTCCAGCGCCAAATGCCTGACGGCCTGTCAGCCACCATGCTCCCTGCCATGATGATGATGGACTAAACCTCTGAAGCTGTAAGTAAGCCCCCAATTAAATGCTTTCTTTTACAAGAGAAGAGACACATGGTGTCCATTGTCCCAGCAATAGACCATTAACTAAGAAAGTCTTCCTTCAACATTCTCGACCATATGTGGATCAGGTAGTATGTGCCCAACATGGAACAGTGAGCAAAGACAACCAAAAGGTACTTGTTCTTTCTTCTTCCTCCAAGCTTCTACCCACCTAGACTAATTACTGTTTAAGTTATGGAGAGCTAAAGAAGAGCTATGACTGAGTGGCAAAGATCCTAGGTGAATGTAAGCCATGTATCACTTGATTAAATGCCAGCCTCATGAATCTTTGGGACAGAATTAGATAATTTGGAGATGCACGCAACACAACTAGTTTTAATATGACCTGTGTTGGGGGCTGGAGAGATGGCTCAGTGGTTAAGAGTACTTGCTCCTCTTCCGAAGGACATGGGTTCAATTCTCAGCACCCACATGGCAGCTCACAACTGTCTGTACCTGCAGTTCCATAGAGTCCGACACACTCACACAGACTTATATGCAAGCAAAACACAAACTCACATAAAATTAAATATTAAATTTTTAAAAAGATGACCTGTTTTATGTATTAGTGTAAAAATTCCACCACAGGCAGACAAGGAAATAATATATCATGTGCCCGCTTCATAAGAAAGCATACCTGGTCTATATGTGGTCAGTCCCCATCTAATCTCAGCTCATCTGGACTAAATAGTGTTCAACCTGAGGAGTACACTCAAATGGAAAAAAAAATGGGTGCAGAGATGTCCAGAAGATGCATAAAACCCCACCTGTCCCAGGAAATAGACAGGCTTCAGCCATGTCTGTCTCTGTGTCTCTAAGTCCTTTTTTCATGGTGTTTCACAAGCAGAAACATCTGGAACTCAGCTCAGCTCGCTCCAGTCAAATCAACAGTAGTGGGATGGATGGAGGTGGTGAATACTGACACACTCTAAAGCTGCAGACCCACCCTGTGCTTTGTGCCTTAGGGAACTGAAAAATCAGGGCCCAGCATTCGGGAGGCAGCCCCAGCTCCTGACAGAGAGCAATTCCATAATCGCTCTCAGTGGCCATCTCTGGGAAAAGATGACATCTTTGTTTCAGAAACCATAGCCACTGACATGCTAAAATTACTTGCTTCTCTCAAAAGACCAAGAACAATGGCTCCTCATGTTGTGGTGGCCCCCAATCATAAAATTTGTTTATTTCATAACTGTAATTTTGCAAATAGATATCTAATATGTAGGATATTTGATAGATGACCCCAAATGGGGTCACAACCCACAGGTTGAGAACCACTGACTTAGAAGAATGGGGTCTCTATCTATAAAACATAGAAACGTAAATGGCGACCATGTGTGACTTCACCACCTCAAATGAAAACCTAAAAGCTTGAAAAGTAAAAATCAAGACAAAATGCTGTGCATGTGCGTGTACATGCACATTATGTGCTCGCACATGCTCTTACTTGTACAAACCTAT